>LUCM01006672.1:49962-64292 GCA_008360955.1 Fasciolopsis buskii
CATCGGTCGTCGCGCAGGATAATCAGGACCGCGCTGCCCATTGCATCGAGCGCAAGTGGGGTGGGTAGTGATAAGTATGCTACTGCTCAGAGTTCCCTCTCTTTTATTCAACCTGTCTCTTCTGTCTCCAACCCAATCTGTTTGCCCCTTCTGCCTACCCATAGTATCTTCATTGATAACACGCCCGATACTCGCAACGGTTTATTGTCAAGTAGTGTAGTAGGTGGTTTTCAGTCTGTTAGCTCACATTTTCTCAAGCCTCGTCAGCCTCTGAATCTGGGTTCCTTCAATGTGCGCACTTTAATGCAGGCTGGCCAACAGGCGTGTTTGGCTCTGACAGTGGACTCACTTTCGATTGATGTCTGCTGCGTGAGTGAAACACGAATTCAGGATTCGAGTAGAGTAATTCAGCTAACTGCGCCAAACGTCTCGTCAAGATATTTTCTTCGCACTTCAGGAGACGATTCAGCTCAAGCCGTGGGTCAACGTGCTGTAGGAATAGTCTTTCTTGAGTGAGAAGACTGAAGCAGACCTTTTTGACTGGATCCAAGTAAACAGTCGCTTGTGTGCCATGAGACTGCAGGGATCAGTCGACGTCCGAAAGGATAGTAGTGTTAAGCGTAGTTTATTCGTTATCTCAGTGTACGCTCCAACAGGCTGCAGCACTGACATAGAGAAAGACGAGTTTTACGATAACCTCGTCACTCTTGTTCGGAAGAGCAAACGGTCTGACATTGTAGTGGTAGCAGGTGACTTTAATGCACAAGTTGGAAAACTTAGTGTATCGGAGTCCTGTTTAGGTGGGTGATGGGCCTTGCCTGCACAGCGAACAGACAACGGAGAAAGACTTCTCCAATTTTGTGCAGATAATCATTTATTCCTATTTAGTACGGATTTCCGACACAGTTCGCGTCGCACAGAGACCCAGCGTTCTAACTCGACAGGTACACTGAGTCAGATTGACCATATTGCAGTTAGCTACCGTTGTCGCGGTTCTGTCCAGAACTCTGTGTCATACTAGACTACGTTGGTCGAATCGGACCATGCGTTAGATTAAAAGCGATTTTTGCTGTAGCTGAATGGCCATCGACGCAGGCCACAAACCCGATTGGCTGTCGAACATTTGTCTGATTCGGCTGTTCGCAACAGCTACGAACAAAAACTATCCGAGGGACTAAGAACTTGGACGCGCAGCAATGTAGACGACCAGTAGGATCAAATTAAGCAGGCTGTGCATTTGACAGCGAATTTCGCCTGTAGTCCTAGATCTAGCGTTCATCAAAACACTGGATCTCGCAAGCGTCGCTAATTCTAATGGAGCAAAAACGCCAGCTGTCTAACTGCAAGGAAATGAATAAGATGCGTCGGCAGTTGCAGCGTCAGTTGATCAAAAGCCATAGAAATGACCGCGAAAGATGGTGGGTTAAGTTAGCCGAAGAGATGGAAAGGCGTCGGCTTCAGGTAACAGTCAAAGACTGTTTAAGCTTATACGCGACAGCGGTGGGCGGCGAACTTCGGTTAGTGAAGTCGTGTGCGATAGGACTGGAGAGCTCATCCATGGTAGACAGGAAAGATTGGACCGTTGGGCAGAGCATTTAAAGTATCAGTTTAACTGGCCACATGCTAACGTAATTAGTCCGACGTCTGGAGCTGCCAATCCTTGGGAGGTGTCACTTGATCCCCCAACGGAAGTGGAAGTGGAGTCGAATATTCGGCTCCTGAAGAGGGGAAAGGCAGCCGGTTAAGACGATCTTGCCCCAGTTCTTTTCAAATTGGGTGGAGAAGCGCTGATGAAATCAATTACCTCCTTGCTTCGTGATATTTGGAACGAGGAGCGTATCCCGCTATCGTGGGGTGAGTCACTGATTGTGCCCATCATCAAAAAGGGCACACTCAGTGATTGTAGCAATCATCGTGGGATTAGTTTAATTCCGATGGTTACTAAGGTGTTAGCTTCGAAAATGCTGCGCCGTTTGACACCGATTCGCGAGAGTAATATCCGCGAACAACAGGCCGGATTTCGGCCAGGTCGAGGTTGCATCGACCAAATATTCACTCTTCGACAGATACTCGAAACGCGCCACACGCACCGCGGCCCTAGGATCGTAGTCTTCATCGACTTGAAAGGTGCTTTCGACTCCGTGGATCGACCGGCACTACGCAGTGCTCTGCACCGGAAGGGTATGCCAACGAAGTTTGTGAACCTGTTGCGAGCATTGTACTCGCATACCGATTGTCGCGTTTGAGTATACGGTGAACTTTCACGTTCATTCGAAACGACCAGTGGCGTTCGACAAGGGTGTCCCATCTCTCTATTCTTGTTCAACTTCGTCATGAACGAGGTGGTGGAAGATGCTTTAGGAGGTCTCCGGGATGTAGAAGTCGAACTGGGAAATGGCGGAAAGCTATGTGACCTAGATTACGCAGACGACGTCGTGTGCCTGTTCGAGCCTGTGGACCAAGCACAACGGGCACTTGATAGACAGTCGAGATTGGTTGCTCGGTTTGGCATGTGCTTTGCACCTTCAAAGTGCAAAGTGCTGCTACAGGACTGGATGACAGCAGCGCCGAACTTGATACTGGATGGAGATGAAATTACGACTGTGGATCGTTTCACCTACCTTGGTAGCTGCGTGTCCAACGATGGTAGCTCGGGATTGGAGGTTAGTATGCGTATATCCTAGGCTCGTGCAGCTTACGCTGGACTGAAACAATTGTGGCGTCGGCCTGATATTTCACTGAAGTTGAAAGGTCGTGTGTACTGTGCCACAGTGCATTCAGTTCTGTTGTACGGTTGCGAGACATGGAGTATGCGTGTGGGCGATGTTCGTCGGTTGGAGGTTTTTGACAACCGATGTTTACGTATTATGGCTAGGATTGGATGGAGTGACCGGGTGAGTAATATTGAGGTCAGAAATCTGGTATTGGGTGCCAGTTCTGAGAATAGCTTGTTTGAGCATATGAAACTTAGTAGACTACGCTGGTTGGGGTTGGGTCACGTGTTGCGTATGACGAACACTCGTCTACCATATCGTGCCCTATTTTGTGTTCCTCCTAAGGAGTGGAAGAAGCCATATGGAGGCCAACAGATGACGTGGCAACGTGGGATGAGAAAATGTACAGCGAACTTAGGTAGAGTAGGTATCTCATGTCTTCGTGCTTGGGGTCCGAAAGACTCGACGACTTGCTGGCTGGAGACACTGAAGGATATGGCAGTGAACCGTGAATGGTGGCGATCGTGCTATCATTTTCTGTCAAATCAGAATGATTGAAAACACGTGCGTTTGTACAGTTAGACTGTGTTTCGTGTGTTGGCTGCAGCAGCATCTTATATTTTCCCGCCTGTGTAGGTCCACTCCCCTGTTCCCGTTGGATATTCACTCTTTTTATATAAACGTGTAACTCTGGGGAACGGCAGCGGTCAGTGAGGCTTGACTTGCTGTTTAACGCTGAACGATGATGATGATGAAGGCGCTGCAAGGATATTCACATGGGATGCCACAGTTACATCTGATGTCGTATATGGGCTATACAAATGTGGAAATATGTCAAGTATCTCTGAGTCTTATTTTTAACCATTCATGTGGTGATCAAAATACGGTAAAGAGAGAACGCCTTGGCTCCCTCTACAATTTACGTTTGAAAATCGCCTGGTTCTGTTGATAGCAGCGCAAGCACAATTTGACACTGAAAATTGTCCATCATTATTTACCCACAACTTCCGGGAATAATTTCACCAAAGAAATTTCTTTGATCAAAATAAATACTGCCTCCATCCGCTTCGGTAAGGCTGACCACAAACTGATTTCTCTTTTTGGATTTAACAAATTTTCGGTTAGTAAACTCTTATTTGATAAACACCGTGACGGTTAAACTGTCCCACATATGAAGAGTCACTGAACTGGGCTTTGTACTATCGATCACCCTGAACAGAACACGCGACGTGAAATCGTTCATTATCATGATGTATTGATTCGGATAACACAGAAGTTGCAGACGTATAGTCATCAAAATTTCCATCCGGCCATCTTAGATCAGTGTGGTTATTTTACTTCAGCTTGTTCAACTTAATCGGTTCACAAGTAAATTGTTCTCTGACAGCCAAACTGCAGATTTTGTACTTTGATCGATGCCGATCATTCGAAGAATTTTGGCCATTATCCAGGCTTCAGTATGTTGAAGGTTCACCCAATATTTGCTCTAACTTCCGGTTTCATATCCTGGTGATGTTCAAGAGCGAAATCAAATAGCGATGAGCCAGTGCACTACCCAATTTTAGATCGATTTCTACTTTGCCCAGTTATTTACTCAACGGTATCGCATTCGCAAACCTGGATTGATCGTCTCAATTTTACTATCATGCTTCTGTGAGGATGCGTGGAACAAATTCGGTACGATTAATACAATAAATAATTAGATATGGTTTGTATGGCAAACTAGTTGCAGTCTGATGTGATTGAGTTTCCGTGAATGAACGTTTTTCCGCATCCAACTCACTGTTTAACTTGATACAAATTGATGTTAATAAATTTAAGCGCAGTTTTGCTGTACGTACCTGGTCGCTGGGCTTAGTGTTTGGGTGTTATGCATCTGTCGTTTGGGAAAAGTGGAACGAACATCTGAGCCTCAACTCAGTGAGGGACATTAATACAGTTCAATATTCAAAAGATTGAACCAATACGGTGATTTGAAGTTTACATGCTAACAAGTAATGAAGGAAGCTTATTGGAATGATCGATTTCTGATTCATTAACAAGTATAGCCATATTGCTAACTATCAACCTCCCTTTATCTATCATTTCGTTGGCTAGATTATGTACCAGCTCATAGGATTTTAATTAGAGCACCTAGGCATTCACGCGTACATAAATATACGTTTTTCCTAAAATCATTTGGTATGGGGCACTAAATATTGAATACAATTTATTGCAAACAAAATACAAGCACGTATCCATGTGCAAATGCATGTACGTCGGATTAGGTGCCATGTGCTTTCGAATGCTCATTCATTCATTCATTCATTCAAATATCGAAGTACAATGAAATGTGATCTCCCAAAAATGTGGAAAATTGAAACATCCCTTGTGCAAACTGACGGAATGCACCACAAACTGAAACTATGCATAAGCACACTCCCCTTATTTTGATTCGAGAATAGTGAAATCGTATGATCACATGCCTTTAAGAAATAAACTAGCATAATCTTAAATGTAAGATCTGTAGAACCGAAGAGGTCGTTGAGAAAGCGTGCGGATATATCACCAGAAATGTTTTCGAGTTCCTAAGCAGTGATCCAAGTGCAAATTCCCCACAAAATCAGCCGGAGCACCAAAATTCACTCTAGTTTCTTTCGTTGAACATGAACAAATAGCATGCGTGCGATTTTGCATCCGTTGCAGAGATGCAACAGAGAAAATTCTTTTCGTCTCGAAGTCGGATCGTTCCACGTGTCTCGTGTCGACCAGACAGGCTGTCACACGTCCAAGCACAAAACTGACCCGTATATCATCAGTGCGGTTTGCTGAAAGCCGATTCCCTAGTCTAGACATTTAGTCTCAACATACCCTTGGCAGAATATTTTGCTTATCTAAAAATAATCAAAAGGCCTCTCTGAGTTTGCCGGAACAGTGCTGTGCAAATCATTCCGACATTTTCGTTGAGCAAGGTTTTTTCAAGAGGGACATTGTGGTCCGACTGACCCTTCGGATCATGTGCACAAATCTCGCGATGAGGACCAACAAACGATGGAAAAGAAATGCGCAGAGTTGAGTGATTCAATATGGCAGTCACGACGATTCCATTTAGTCATTTTCCTGCTTTTAAATTAGCGATCAATGTTTAATTTAGTGAAAATAAAAGGAACGCTGATCATGGTCTTCTCGGTCTCTGCTATTCTTATCTTTTTGAGACAAATACGCTGGACAACTATTTACTCAAAACACCGTCCGTGGCCTGTTATTCTAGCGATAGAAGCAATACATTTACCCTTTATTAATAAGCATGCCCAGGAAAAAGGTGGCATTTTTGTTCTATCTAACTCTATTCCGCCGAATGTCCCAAGGTTTTGGACCTGGGCTATCAAAATTAAGACGTGTGCGTGCAGCTCTGCTAACGGTTTCCGTCTAAGCTATTCCGTGTTGCCACGTCTAAAATAGTCCGAAAGGTAATGAAATAGGATAATATCAACCTTGCACACCAAAAACAAGCAATTGCAACCATTTTTCTTATCCTCCAAAAAACAATTTCACAATTTCCTTATTAGGAACATGATAGGCTATATTTTGAATATAAGGATTAACGCTTTGGACCCAGGACGTACCGTATTATCTGCCAAGAATGCATGAAGACCGGTCTCCATGCTCTTTACCGATCAACCTACGAAACACTTGATTATGAATGATATAATGTTAATAACACAGTGTTGTCGGTAGATGTAATGCGCCAACGTTTCGACTACCGTGGGTGGTCTTTCTCAAGGCAAGTTTCAAAAAAACTTGGTTCAGTTAAAAATCACGCAACGTCAATTTCAGAAAGAATCCGATGACTGTCTAATAAAATAGTGGTTCATAAAGAAAACGACTGAATTCTTTGTACGTATGGAATACTTCCTGTTTCAGTTGAATAAGGGATTTTCGGATCCATTTCGAAAAGTCTACAACTGTTGACTGATATAAAAGGTGTCCAGAGGATTGGACTTCTGTTTTTACATAAACCTTTCACTTGTGTTGTGTTTAGGTGGCATAATTCGTTTTTGGTTTCGCCGTTTGCGTTGTTCTCAAGCGAGAACGGACCACGTCATCAGGATAAAAACAACGACGTAGTTGAGAATTATTATCCGAAATTCACATTTGAATGCAGTTTTGGGAAACATTAATTCAAGCAGGCATTACAAAACAAACGTTATCCGTCCAAAACGCATCCAAGAAGCAGATTGATTATTTACACCTTATCATTAGCGAACTAAAGAAGTAGTGACCAATTCTTTAGAGGTTAAGAGCAAATAGCATAACATGTACAGAATGCGTTTGGTATTATCCTAACTAGAAATGTTTTTGCAATTTATGAATATATATTGCTACGGAATAGCAGGTTAAGGTCATAGAGCACATGAAAGCTGCATTTCCACTTCTGTGTCTACTTGAAAGTCAATTCATCTGAGTGGTTAGTATTGTAATTCGGTTATATATGCCTCTTCGTTTGCACTTGCCAGAAAAAAAACATTACTTTGGTCATGGATTCGTCACATTTTAATGGTGCCCTTCACATCGACAGATATCATTATCCCTTGTTCACTAGTGGAATGCAAGTTCCAGAACAGTGAAGCAATTACCGAAGAGTTGCAGATTATTACGACCAAAGGAGTAAAATATGTCTGAAATAGATATTTTAAATAAAATTCGGTTCCGAGCTGCGGCGTATATTTGCCATGTTTAATAACAGTGAGGTTTGAGTTTTGCTTTGTGTAACCAAGAAGATACTCAACATGAATACCGCTGCAAGCCGTCTCATGTGGTTCAGTATGGAAGTTGAAGAAGAGCAGATATCTGTCCCACTCGGGCTTGCAATTTGCTTTACACTGCAATATGGATTTACCTGTTTGTCTGCTGAAGTGCAGCCAAAACATAAGATAAAATCATGGGCTAACCAAAGTCGACCTTCTTAAATGCAGTGGCACAGAATTCCCCTTTACTGTCCTTATCAATAAAGCAGAAATCGCCGTCCTTAGGAACGTGGAAGGGGGTGGACAGCCACTCCAAGGTTATTCAGCCTGGGAAGAATTTTTACCACTTTCGCTCTCTAGGGGTACCTTGTGAGGTGAAGCAGTTTGCTCAAACTTTTACTAAGTGTGCGTGGAGATGTGCACATCTTCATTAACGGGGGCAGTTGAATGAAACGCTGCTGAGCGGTCGTTTGCTCATATTCATATGCTGCGTGGTTTTATTCTAACATATTGAACCAATTAACGTCAATATAGCATTCGGGGTTAATAGTTTTAGCAGGTTTCATTTACAAAATATCAATGTGTTAAAAAGTTCAAGGGTATTTGAGTGACACGTGACGAACTTAGAAATCACTGATGAAATCTGCTTATCATAAAAAGTTGAAATATTATAGAGATTGCAACTACCCAAGTTCTGATAATCTTTGTGACATCAATAGACGGACCCGTTGTGTGATAAAATACAGCATCATGGACCGCTATAAAATCCCCGATTTATCGTTCACTCGCACAATGGTAACCCTCTTGATTCTGCGGATGCACTGATATGTACGTGTTTGCACTGTTGAACAAAATCGTACAACATATACCATTGCTTTTGACAGTTCACAACTCAAACAGTGGAATTCCCGTGATTGCAAATAAACTTTAATCAGATTTGAACTTCCTTTCCGCATCTTACTCAACTGCATATCGACTATAAAATGTTTAGACCTAATACTGGAATTTATGAAAATTGAGATCTTTTAGGCTTTTGCTGTCTTTGTAGAAGCAGTTTGCACATATAAATATATCTTTTACGGAAACTGTTTTAAACAATCCAAATCAGGTGGTTTGTACACAAAAACAACTGAACTTCAGTTCATAAATATCCTTCGTCATCCCCAATGGTTAACTTTGAAGCCCAGAGTTCCACAAGAGTTACATGCATTTACACGCATAGGTAAATTTATTTCGTAAATATCCCTCTGATAGAGGATGCTAAGAGAACAGTTTGCCTAGATTCCGGTCACGGCTGGCCAATAAGAAATCTGTAGCATGCAATTGATTGGAATGAAACAACTAAAACCTGCCCGTGTGTGAGGATCATTTGTGTTAGGCGATATTAATTTTAAAGCATGTCTTGCGACTTTAGGATACGGACTTTGGGTAAGCCATGTTTTTTTCAATTACGAGAGCGCAGAACATTGCGCAAATTAAGCTACCAAACACTGATCAAGCTTTGATGCTTCTACATAGGAAATGGTAAGCATTTTTGTCTGCGAGCTGCGGAAATGATAAGGAACATTAGAAAATGAAAACCATCACACGAAAACTAACTAATCGTTTGGATTCTTGCTGACGTTCATGAAAACAAGGAAAGATAAGTACTGTATCTTGAAGAGTGCACCACGATCGTTGATAGACGATGGAGAATCTGGTGATGTGTGATTGCAACATTTCTCATTATTCTGCATTGATGAATATCTTTATTGGCAGTTATTTAAAATGAAGAAACAACTTAAAAGCCGGAAAAACTATTCCATTTTACTGTGGCCGAATTTTGATGAACTTAGTTTAATACTGGTGTAGAAGTGGAATTCAACGGAAAAACTCAATACACTGGTAAACATATTTTGGCGATGGACTTATTCGTCTTTCAGGGGATAAGTAAGTCAAAACGATGCCCGAAGTAAGCATTTCCTTCACTATTATCATGTTAAAGGAAGAATTACTGAGCTTGTCTAAACAAATAGCCGTGGGCCTAATAATGTTCGCTGGAGGACTGCAATAAACCCCACAAATTACTTCCTATATAGATGACGCAGCATGCACGCGAAACCAAAACCGCCTAGGAAATACAAACTATGATTTTGTGAGCCAGGTAATTTCGAGATCCAATGTCCATTATTATTTCCATGAAAGTTTATAAGGCACTTTGCTTCCTTTCGTTGGATCAAAAATCACTTACATGATGGTAAATCTGAAAACCCGGATATTCTCTTAAGCGCGAGCTGTCAGAACTGTTTTGAGTAAATATGTTCCATTTGTTCGCAAAAGAAATAAACAAATCCACATCCATTATGGATTTGTGTGCAAAAATCAGTTCCGCCTAAGAAATGTGTGAGCGAGATTTTGACCGCAAAAGGTGTCAGCGTTGGCGCTTGAGAATTGCGAAGAAAAACCGTTCATTCCTCAGTGAGCATTTTATTTTACTCATTATTATACCCGTTACTTTGCCAATAAAAAATGGTTCGTCAAGATGAACACCTTGATACCACTTGCTCGAATCGAGCAATAACAAATGCCTATTTATTTTAACTGACATGTGTTTCTCTTGATTAGCTCTACGATTTAGTCTAACAAAGTTAGCGACTACTAACTTTCCATTATTTCTCTCGTTATAACCGTCGCTTTCGGAATCACATTGTTCTGTTACATGATAAGCGAGAACCCAGTTGTGGACAGAAACGTTCCTCTTCGTATCTGTTCTTACTACAAATAAGCAGACAATCTTGTGGAATTTCCCTTCAGGCTAACTTAAGTCAGTTTCCCTAGTTGATAACCGTCCAATAACGATAAATGTGTTCCATGAACAACATTAACCCTCGTTATCACCTTGAATTTGAACAGTGTTCTATGTGATTATACCCTCATGATTAGCTGACGGATGAAAAGGATTTCTCCGTTGATTTCTTTGCCTCTCGGTTATACGGCTATCGCCACTGGCTTGAATAACGCTTAGAAATTCCACCAAATAATTTTGACTTCTCTTTCCATTTTGACAACGAATTCAGGAGTAAAACAGAAAAAAAATGTTTGATCAACAATTCGTTATTTTATTACGATTAATGAGTAGCATAAAAGTTGATACAAAACGCTAACAAGATTGAGAATGCATTTCAATTTTCAGTTGAGTTCGTTATGTTTCGTTGGTCCCGTATTACTAATAAAGCGTAGTCCTCTGCAAAAGGTCAAATCGTGTCGAAAATCAGAATAAATAAAAGTTAATTAGAAATAATTGTCATATAGGATTACTACACTGGTGTTAACAAGACATACCGCAAAACTTCCTGAATTTTCGTGCACATTGGATCCACGGCTTTTTACCCCAGGTTGCTCTAACTTCTGCGCCGTCTATGAAAGGAATAAGAAATAAGCAAAATATCAGCATCCTTGATCAAAAGGCAGGAAGCTCGCATTAGCACATCGTGCTTTAAAATAGCAAATAAATATTTACATCGAAAATGTGTGAAATTCAGTTTGAAACCAAATAATATAAATGTCTCGAAATCATGTGCTCATTTTGGAGGGGGGGTCAGCGTAGTCCAGTCGAATTTGGCACTTACGGCATCGCATCTCGACAGACAGCCTACAGTCAATTGTGCTGTTCCCAACTGTTTCAGGTAATCGGCATCTTTGTTCATGTACCTCGTCACAGTCTATTCGGCGTTGCTCAAGTTCACTTTGCATAACTGGCAGTCTGACTGGGAAAAACATAAATGTTGCCGGAAACGAATATCAGGAAACGGTCAGAACGAATGGCGAGCTGATCATAATTCCTAGCTTAGAGAAAATAAGTTTATGAAAAGCTTCGTTTAACGGTAAGCACAATGTTGAATCCTCTCACGTGCCCACTGCAGTTCACCATGATTCACTTGGGTGATCACTGCACAGATACCATCTTAGTGGAAATGCGCAGTTGGCAGGGTCTGTTTGGAGGCATTTGGAAAACAGTTTGAAATACGAATATGTTACATCCATTCGTATTAATCTAGGACATCAACGTGGAAACTCACGACAACGTTTGATGTACATAGTTCTGCACCTCGATCGGAATATACCCATCGCACCACCTGCCGTCCAAGAAAAATTGCAAAAGAACTGGTTTTTATATACATCATGCAAATAATTTTGCTTATTGACTAGACCATCCCCTGATGTTTCGCATTACTAATAAGTTCACTCAGTGACCACATGTCACTTAGAAAAGACAAGTGGAACACGCTTTTACTTGATATCCCAACCTTCGAACACGAAATGTATCAGCGAGACCTTGTGCAATTTTTCCCCTCCACATCTACCAAAGTCCTCTTTAGATTGAATAAGCAATAAATTATTGCACCCTTATTTCCTAGCCCAACATTGTTATTTGTCATTTCAACCAAATGAGCGACATCTAAACTCACCGCAGCTGCGCGATGTAATCTTCTTACACACCAAATGTGCCGAATCGTTGATATATTCACCTATAAATGGTCGTAAGAAAACAATTTCAAAAGCAGGCTTCTGTTATTCAAAAGCTAGGAGAAATAAAGTATCAAATTAGTAGAAATACCTACCAATGTCTCATACTCTACGAAAAAAAAAGAGATTTATGGCTGAACCTGATAGAATTACAGTAGTTTCGAGGAATACACCTTGTTGAAGCCACGTGGTTTACCACGTGTCCAGTGAACAAATCTTACCGCAGAAATCATCAACCTTGTCCTTGCAGGGTTTTGTAATTATATTTGTGTCTGCCGAAATTCGCACCACAAGGAGTGTCAGTATGAGTGGCGCCCACTTTTCGTTTTTCATCTTCCTACGACTGGTCGGATTGGTATTCGTAAAATATTTGCTTAACAAAGCAAAATTTGTGTAAAAATTGGTTAGTTCTTGCTTTAGATAGGGTGTGCGCTTTGTGTCACATCAAGACAACGAGTTGATATTTATTACATGCTGATTGGTGGGCACGAGGTTATGAGTTGAGTGAACTTACCCGATTCAAAAGTTTTGCGGATACATTCATTTAAACACTGCCGAGTGCAACTGACCTAAGGATTGCCGTATTGAGTACAACTGTTATAGACGGGTCTACAAAATAGTGTTGGTTTAAGCAGAATGCAATGTGCTTCCCTGAACTTATGAAAATAATGTAAATATTCAAACTCATAGTTTAAGCTAAAGATACGTTTCTTCACATTATCTGGTTAAATTGAATATATTTTGGGACATGATTCATGTCTGTACCTTGTAAAATAATCTTTAACTGTGTCTACAAAAAGAGGTTCCAAAGACATTTTTACGAAATTCAATCTAGTTTTATAGATATTTGCTTTGTAAAAATTAGGAACTTGTTAACAAATCATTGAGATCTTCGGTAAAATAATAGGTGCCAATTTCGGGAAACAAAGCAAAATATGACTTTATCTTGTCATGCACAGCTAATCGAATTAGCTTCCCTGGTAATTTGGATCACAAATCATCGCGTTCTCCTCGTACATTGGTTTCAACAGTATCCTAATTTCCTACACTCTTGGTAGTTTTACTTAACGTATGTTGCTTTCAGTTTTACCTTAAAGCCAACAGCTCATTGTGATTTTATTCATCTCCTGCATCTCTGAAGACTAGCCATTCATATCAAAACGTCTTCAATAATCGCGAGATTCTCCGAACATTGTCACACGGCTGGCGGACGTAGTGACAAATATCCCAATAACCAGCTATCCCAGTAATCTCCAAAAAATGAAATAATGGCTGATGGTATGGCCAACACAAATAGTGAATTGTACTCTCAACAAAAGTTCTGTGGAGAACTTTGGGTATAGTCAGACGCTCAATATAAAATGGACCTTCCAAATTGCTCTCTTAAAATATTAATTATTTTAAAAAAGCTAAATTTCGCTACAATTCGAGTTCTATCGAACCAAACATTAATTTCGCTTTCTCGAAACCAACTAAAATTTTCGAAAGATAAGTGACACGGGCAAACCAAAACGAAACCAATTTAAGTTAAGCTTGCTACGCATCAAATGCAGCACACTAGTGAATTGATTTAACAAACATACTTGGTTGCTTAATTTCACTGACCGATCGCATAAAATAATAAAGAGCATCGTCGGCACCAATAAAACTCGATCAAAAGACCTCGAAATAAACTGAAAGTTAATACCGGAACAGCATATATCGGGTGAAGCAAACAAGCTAATTAATTGAATCAAAAGAACAAAATGGTCGAAGAACATTGCTTGACCTGTAATCACATGTAACTTCGAAAAACTTGAAAATGATTGGCACCGTAGCATGTTTATTCGTTTTTCTATGGACAAATAATGTTATTCATCATAGTAACAACATCATTGGGGAACCTTTAAAAAAATGAATATTTCTGGGCGTTTTTCAATGTGTTTATTTCGTTCGACCAACTGTTTGGTTCTTTTTCATACTGGTAATTTGGCATCATTCCGTAACGCAGTTGGTGAAATTTTGGATCCAGTATGTAATGTTCGTATTTTTGTTGTCAGGTCTCACCAAGTTTCGCAATGGTGCCATGTGGTCCGTGAAACGCAATCGGTGAAACAGCAACTATTGTGAGAGAACATTACCAGCGGAATTGAAGACTCTGCCTGCTGACCAATGCTTGCCTCGTTCCCCTAGTTCCTACCAACTGTACGTTGCAAGCCTACGACAAGCTCTGTCTTCCACTTTGGCTGTTTCCTCCTGAAGATGTAAAGCACCCGAGATGACGTGTCCTGACAAGTGCGCACATTATGTCCTAAGTGATTTGATTCCTTGTAGAATGTTCAAATCCAGGGAGAAAGTCGTCGACTACTCACTGCTGAAAACGGTTCACCGGTTTGTGCAAATA
>LUCM01006676.1:0-36937 GCA_008360955.1 Fasciolopsis buskii
GTATGTCTGGACAAAATTGTTTTCTGATGCACATAGACTGGTGCTACGCATGAAACGGGCTGATGAAAATCTGCGATTTTCCTGTTTACAAGTGCTTTTCGCAACATCTTTAACGATCGAGTTAGGAACGCGAAATAAGTGGCAAGATATCTGCTGCAAGTGTGCGCAGGTGGCGGTGGAAATCACAGGCCGAACGCTCATATCTATCCGTTTGGCTGTAACCCCCCTCCTCTTATGTCGCTCAGAAACAATTTGTCCAGACTCTACAAACTTCCCTGCTCGCGTCCCACTTGTCCAATTATCCAAACATAAGTGGTCCTACAACCTAGAATTCGTAGCTACAAATTGCACCAATGTACACATACACACAGACGCATTCTTAGAGTTGTGAACTGATGTGAATGCAAACGGACAATTTCCCTTTAACCTTCCGCAGACCTTATTTACCTAATTTGTTTTGAATTTCAGCACGAATTACATTCTTGCCAATCTTGATTCTTTTCAAGTTTTCAGCGGCACACTAAAATATTTTCACAGTGGATAAATTATTGCGATTCGGTTTCACTTTCTCTTCCTGCACGATACTCATTCCCCAGTCCCTCACCTGATATCTCACCGCAATCCACGGTGGACGTTTGCAAGAACGTACAGCGGCCAACTCTTCCAAATTCATCGAAACATTTTCCATCACCGTTGCTAATGTTGTTAGCGTCACATTTGATTTTGCCACTGGTACCAACTCGTGATTCTCAAACAACTACTGGGCATTCTAAATCTTGTCCACTAACGAACTTGACAGCTCGCCAACACTCTGAAGATCCATTGGTGTGATTAGTCGACGTCACTCTTTTGACGTTCAGTCCGTCCTGACCCACCGAAACTTACTTTTCCATTCAACCACAACATGTTATGCTTTCTGCTTCAGAAAATTCGGGAGTATATTCTCTCGTTGTAATATAAAATCCATATGTATTATTCTTTTAGTTTTGGCACGAAGCGAATGAGCAACCACCTTTTGTTTGACGTTTTTGGAATATGGAAAATACAACAGGTTTATAGTCGAATCTATTTTGAGGATGGTTACCGAATGTTAACCGAAACGTCGGCTTATTACAAGCACTGATCACCACACAGTTTTCCATATTTCAAAATCGGTTTCTCGATATAACTCGAAATGAATTCGGTTTTGATATATTAACCGTGCCTTGATGTTCTCAACATCATCTTGCTCAGGATATGACATTTGGTCCACGACTGCCAAAGATAATCCGTATAGCAAGCTGGAAAATCAGTTGGGCATATTGTGAGATATTATCTAGTTTTATTAGTAATTACTTTTTTGTTGCAAAAATGATCAATAATTCATTCTGATAACAAAAAGGGAATACAACAGTATTATGTGCCATTGTTTGTAAATCGTTTTAAAAGCTTATGGACAGTCGAAACGTTGATTAGCAACCCTGCGATTGGCATGCGCGTGTATAGATCACTTGCATAATCAGAAATGGTATAGATATTCGTTTCGCTGCACTACAGAACACATATTAAATGAGGTCTGATGGTGCAAGCTGGATTGAACCAGGTAACAGCAGTCGTTAAACGAGCATTTCTATCACACAGTTAGTCAACGTTGGCAAATATAACAGGTTCATTGGTGAGGTCGAAATATCATGCAAACTCAGCAAGTATCCAGTAAAGCGACAGTCTGTATGAAATCCCTTCGATCGGGTGTGAAAAACGTCACTTGCCGCAAGTCAAGTTTCCAGCAGTGCCTTGCAGTCTAAGAAGCATACAAGCCTGGGTAAAAGTAAATCATGATATACTAATAGGACAGGAAACGGTTTTAATGTTCAGGAACCAAGTGGATATTTGGGCATGTAACTGCAAATGCCATCTGAGATGCGACAAGCAAAATAGATTTTCGTACCGAGTTTGCCTGATATCTTAGAAACAAGGATGAAACTGCTGATCTTGTTAAGATTCAAGAGTCAACTCGGGAAAATTTCAATTCCGTTAGTAGTTGGAAGATGTGCATATTTGATGTTTACTCGACTTTCAACTGATTTTCAGTGATTTGAGATTGGGAAATCCGGCATTTTCTTCAAAATCACAATGTTAACGAAATGGGAGATGACCTCGAAAACTGGCGAGTTTTGAATTTGTTTGCCCATATTTAAAACCTGATTCTAAAGCCTTCTTCTTCGAATGCAGTCTTACGGTGACAAGAAGCAATGCTTAGAAAAGTTCCACATTAGAGAAGACCATTATTTCATTTTTCTTAAAACCACATTGTTTTGTCGGTTGATTGCTGTTCAGATTGCACAGAACAGCACTAATGATGGCAGCGGAGCTAAACGATTCAGGAAAATGGATTGTGATCAACAATGTTCTACTGTCCTTAATCTCTTTAAGCAACGATCAAACTGTTTCTGTTGGATGTTATCAAGCTGGTCTTCAAGGACGTGAAATGATTTTTATTGAGGCACAATGATCATTCCTCCATCTTATTAGTAGTAGTATACAGGATTTATTCATACTGACATCAATTATCCTTTGACCCAGTGCACACAAATAAGCTCGTGGGCACAGACGATATATGCAAAGAATTCGGTTACATTCACCAGCCAGTTCATGTGATCCGCGCGGACACATCAATCGACTGATAAATTGGGCTTTCCAGCAAATCAGTCACTGTGCAAAAATGACGTCCATTGAGACGGAAATGCTGCCGTCGATGTGCAGAAGTTTGGTTATGCTAGTTTAGTTTGTGCCCACATAGCTCACACGCCCATTCGTCATTTTATAATAAATTCAGTTCACATTACATACATCCACAGACACAAACACACACACACACGCAGACATCCGTTAGCATTCGACCGTTTCCTCAGTTGTTTGACTGCAATAACTTGCCCTGAGAAAGACTAACCACAGTAATGGAAACGTTGACGACTTACATCTACCGACAGCGTTGTTATTGACATTATATCATTAACAATAGAAACTGCGATTGTTTTTGACATAAATCAGAATCGTGACTATGACTTCCAGAATATGCAGAGAAATTGCACATTGGAGCACAAGTTCATACCCCGAGCAAAGCAGCCACCGTACTGGAAATCTTCACACGAAACGCAAAATCACTAAAACGGATCACATGCATGTTTCATTTAGTTTTATTGAGGAGGAATGTTTCGTCTGTGAATCTGATTATGAGCCTTACCTACTTAAATTATCTACAGTAGTTAAGAATTTTATCCAAACACTAACAAACAATTAGTTGCACCTATCGGTGCCCACGACGTTCGAACAGGTATCCTACACAGCCGAATGGTTTGTGCTAATGACACAGACCACGTCCCCTTCCTACATTAATAATAACTTCTTGCCCAACCTAAACTTATCACTTTGAAAGAGAATGTTTATTTTTATAATAAACGGTATCGTACACGTATGACAGAACGAAGTCTCAAAAGAAGCCCCAATCATTTATTTATTAAAAATTAGCATTCTCGATGAAAATGATAACCGGACCACGACTCGGTTACGAAGGAAAACCATTCTCAATGCGGCTTTCAATCAATTGATCCAAGGATAGCATTAAACCGAAGTGATTGTCAATGTCTCACTCTCCGTGTTTGCACGTTTGTCTGCGTATTTGCGTTTATGCCCGGGTTGACGCGCAATTTTTATTTGCATAACGCTTCTTTGTGCGTGTGCGTGTGTGTGGGTGTGAGGGGGAAGGATTGTTTGTGGCGACAGCGGTTTTTGGATGTTCGTCTGAACCCTTCTGAAGTACCTGAACCGCAGGGAATTAAGATAGAGGTTAACCGTTATAATCTCACCTAGTTTTATTTCAACGAATTATATTTGGCAATTTTATGTCGCATAAATCATGCAGATTATCTGCCATCCAGTATCTTACCGTTCAAGTATCGTATCTCATTGTCGCAAAGGTTTCTCCCACGCTAGCTACTTACGCGATAAATGTAACATCCATTCACCGAATTGGCGAGATTAAGCTGCATGTATGCTGCTGAGTTTTGTGTGAATGTTGGTGCTGAATGTCTGAGAGCGGCTCAGTTGTACGCGGCAACCCAAAATTTTCTGAGCAAATGTGCCATCAGCGTATTTTTCCGGACAGACAAAACTGTAAAACATCATCTTGAAAAAGTTGTGCGCATTATTCAAATATGCACTTAAGCAACGGAATTTGCACGATCAGCCGTAGAGTAAACCGAACAGACAAGCCAAGATCACAGGAAACCGAAGGAATGAAAGATTTCGAGCGACTAACAGATTGATATTTACAAAGTTTGGAAGCGATCCAACTGTCATATAAAGTACTGTAGCCGAGGGACACCAAATAAATTGCCAGAACACCGAACTACTCCAGTTGGTTTGCCAATCGTAGGTATACATAGTCTCTGGCTACTGGTACTCACCACGACTGTGAAAAGCAAAAGCATAAGGTACAGGTTTCAAGTGTTCTGGTGAATAGTCCATATGGGCTATTATGCTGAAGAACAGCGTTACGAAAAATTTCACTTTGAAGAAACAGCCAATTCCACAGAATGATGTCAATTGTTTCCAAGTTCCACACACGTTCGAGCGTTTATGTTTTGCCGTGATTTGTTGCTTTTTATTTTAAGTGTTTGTGTTCTGTGTGTTCCCGTCCAGATAATTTAGCCGTTATTATTTCTCGTCAGATATGTGCTCCTCCCTACTTGTAATCTTGCTGCTTTCTCAGGTTATGAGTTGATCATACTGACCTCCAAGCTACACATGCGGTACTCGAAGAGTCACCATCTTGGAAATTGGACAGTGAACGCCCGGAGCCCAAATTCTATTATTCATGATCGGTTCTCTTCCAAGAACTTTTCAGGTTGTCATGTTCCCCTTCGGAAGAAATACTTTGCATAATCTTAGGCTGAAACTAAGAAACTATACGAGAAATGATTACGCTTTTTGTGCGCCGAGTGCTCACATGGAAAGTGAATGAGGTATCTGACCACTTTTGAATAGCGGACAGTCCACCCTTGACTGGTCCGTCCCACCTTGAGCTGATGCATCGATAATTCGGCTCACCAAAACCTCAAGCGAGCAAATAACCAATTCGTCCGCTGAACCTTGTTATTTTGATCTCTCAGCTCAACAAAACAGCCAGTAGATAGTAACGATCAGCTCAGAATAGATGCGTATCTTTGTGTTACATCCTCTTTTGTTAGCAATGTTTCATCAGTGAAACTAATTAGCCGTGGTTACGCAACTAAGGCCACGGCGTTTTAACTTCAACGTCCAGGGTTCCGCTTTTTCAAGGCCAGTTACTTTCACATTCAATGAACCATCCAAACCACCATCTCCTTCCTGAAGATTTTGTACACTGTCGAATCGATAATAAATGAGAAGCAAAGGATAAAAGTTTCGTGATCTATTGTCTGCATCTAGTTTACGGCTGGAACCGCAATTATTTCATTCAACCTGTTAGAAATCATCAAAAGTGCATATTCATCCTTTTCTGAAATGGGACGCAAACCCGGTGCTGCAATTTCTAGGACTGGCGGCCCATACGAACGCGAACTCAACTTCCGAACCAAAGCCCCAGTAGAATCAGGAACAACAGGTTCTCCCTATTCCGATAAACACGGTATCTATAAGAGCAGTGACCAAATAAGTAATAAACTATGTCCACTAGAAAATTGTCTCTCTCAGGTAAGATACAGACAATTGAAACGACAGAAGCAAACCCAACTTTGCAAGTGAAACAGATGAGGACCCTTCCTAGGTCGGAGTATGCACCCCTTTTGAATGACTGGAGCCTAAACCGATCGTTCATTAAGGCACCAAAGTGTCCGTAACACTGGACTAGCAAGCTCAACCGAACATCGTGGCAGCCAAGCTTACCAAGGTGTCTCTCGAGGGCTGTTCAACTACAGCAGTTCTAGTTAGGGCGTCTATTCGCAAACGGTTTTGCGCAACTACGGTCCTGTACTTACTTGGTAAGGCCCCTATAAGGATGATCTCTTTGTGGCGGATTCGTAAAGGCGAGCTGACTATGGCCAGCGATTGGTGAATGATCTGTTATTATCTACAACTTCATACAAACAAGCACTCAGTCAGTTTATTGTTACCTTTTTAACAACTGGACACAATCACGAAACAGTGCAAATTAATGACATCTGCTTATTGATCCTGTATTGAACACTTCAGTTGCCCACATGTACCACTTATTTGATCCGGTTAAAGTACAATGTGAACTTACGTGTTCTATGTTGATCACTATATCCCCTGCTTATCAACAAACCGGGAGTTCGATATCAACTTTCGAATGCTTTGTTCACGCTCGAGACTAGACTAGTATAAACAAATGTTCTACTTCCAAACACGTACATATGAAGAGGCGGTTTCAAGTTTCTATTACTATCCAAATGGCTGATCTTGTCATTCGCACCCTTAATATTAATTCACTACTGGAAACTGGACAAATATTGAAGCCCTCATTCGTGCAACTGTTGATGGTCAGTAAAACATGACGTTATCGGCAGAATGGGTAACCGGTCAGCGGTTTGGTCGCCAAGTGCATTCTTTTCGGGAAGAGGTGTATTTTTTGATACACTCCAGACATTGTTCTTTCATCTTTTACTTCCCTTATTAATGAAATAACAATGTACACCATTTCTCATTTGTTCTGTATGGATAGATCACAAATGTCTTTGTTCATCCTTAACAACAATAGTAAGTCAAACGCGAAGTTCGGAGAAGTAAAAGCATGATAGTAGACAAATATTCAGTCACTTGCTCTAAGTGAAAACCACACGAGCAATCGATTACTGTATTATTTCGATTACAAGCAAAATGGACAACAGGGTTCTGTTGGATTGATTCCTGATTGAGTACTGCTGCTTCCTGTGGCCGTATTCGTCTACGATTTTTACTACACACTTGCATATATATGCATATATATATATCGCCCCAGAATTTAATTTTTAGCCTCAGGAATGTGCACGAGAGCTCTTCGCTGAACAGTTCACCATAACTGCGATTCGTTAATAATTCTTTGTCACTTGGGCTCGGCCTACCTTAGAAGCGAAGGCAGAATACCACCAGATACTACTGACAATTTCTACCTATTCTGGCTTCATCCTGCCCTAGTTCCTATGGTTAGTTCAGCCCAACTGACGAACAAGTGTCAACGAATCTCAGTGATGGTTCTTCTGTGGATTCTCTAACGAAGAGCTTTCCTCCACAATTCTCACGCTCCAAATTAGATTCTGGTGGGATGCACCAATTCAGTGTACAGGTACAGGAATGTTTGAACAACAGACTACTAGGAACGCATCCCTGATGGGCGGTAATAATCGCGAAACCTGCTGTGTGCTTCTGCGGAAGTTTTCTTTACATGTCAGGCAATACTGACCATTTATATATATATATATATATATTATTTTTCCCCGTCCTGTTTGCATGTTACATGGGCACAGTTTTTGTTTTCAACCCGGTGTAAAGCATATATATATATGTATAGGCGTATAGATATACATGCTTTACACCGGCTTGAAAACAAACATTGTGCCCTTGTAACATGTAAACAGGGCAGGAAAAAATAATAAACGGCAAGTAAACAATTGCTTTTACGTTGGCACCTTACGCATTTTGCGATTTTCTTGCTAGTGATTTCAGTGCTTTCGAGAAGGGGACAAGTTCAACGAACAGACCATACAGCACCCAAGCTGCTGAGTTCGGTTCTGGGCCATATCTTAGCGTCTCCAGCCAGTAGTAATCCTCGTCTCATAGGTCCCAACCAGGAAGGCGGAAAGCGTTAACCGACACCAGGAAACAGAATAAGTTCTCTATAAATCTACCTCAGTTCATATACAAATCTCGTCATTGATTCCTCCGGCCTTGCCTAGCACGTAAAAAAGGAAAAAGCCGATTGGTAAGCCAAGGCTATGCGTGTCCGAAACACCAGAGACGATACTGGGGCAATTGCCGTAGTCAGAGAACTACTGTCTACACCTAATGCACGACGACACACTTCATCAGTACCCACCTAAAGTTCCCACCAGATATCAGCAATGATTTGAAGGCATCGGTGTTCGAACACAGAAAGTCGCCGGGTACCCTCAACGCGGATAGGCCAGATCTCGCAACCATAAAGTAGAACACTACAAAATGCAGCATCGTACACCCTTCCCTTGAGGGAAAGCCGTACATCAAGGCGGCGCCACAAATGTCGTAGGTTTGCGCAAGCTGCTCTGGCTTTCATAATTCGTGATGTTACCTTCGACCCAACACCGACAGATGTAATCAGACCTCCGAGGTAATTGAAGCTAATGACTATTTCTAACCGATCAACACAAAGGGTGAATGCAGACATAGGCTCCTGCTAGCCTTGAAGAAGTGCCTTGCATTTTGAAGGTGCAAAGCACATACCGTACCTAGATACCTCAATCAAAAGCGGTCTAACGCGTGTTAAAGTGCCTGTGCATTGCCACTCATCAAGGCGATATCATCGGCGTACTCTAAGTCAAGAACTCTGTTCCCTGGCAGGACTTCAACTTCACCGTCTGAAAGATCAGATAAACGTTACGTACAACATCCTCTATGGCAAAATTGAAGAGAAATAGGGATACTGGACGGCCTTGCGATACTCCACTGGAGACGATGGAGGGCGACGAAAGCTGACCATAACCCCTAACCCGACCTGACTTATGAAGGTACAATTTCTTGAGGACTGGTACATACTTCTCAAGTACTCCATTTCTCAACAAACAGTGCCAGAGCACAGACATCACCAGAGACAACGGCTGTGCGAATGTCCAGGAACACGATGATCGCTGGTTTTTGGAAAGTAAAATGGTATTCTAACAACAGTCGGAGGGTGAAGATTTGATCGAGGCATCCACCAGCAGCATGAAACCCAGTCTGTCCCTCGCATGTTTACCCTCCATGTCTGTTGTTAAACTTGCTAAGAACGATGGGCGAAAGCGTCTTTGATTCTATCGGGATTAGGCTAATACCCTTAGGGTTAACGCAGTCACTGTGCAAGCCCTTTTTAGAAATGAAGAAAAGAATCGAGTCCGCCAAAAGAAGAGGGGACTTCCTCGGAATACCAGACTTTCGAGAACAAAACTTAAAAGTATATGCCCAGTTCCATTCCTCCACCCTTAAATAGAGCTGGGGAAATCCCAACGGGGCTCGGGGCTTTATGACGTCCTAAGGCCCGGATTTCCCTGAGGATCCGACCCTCAGTTGGCGGATCTGCTGCAACAGACCATCGGACGCTGCCGGAATAGCTGCGGGAGGCGCTGACACTGAGGGCCAGGTAAAGTGTGCTTGAAAGTGTTCTACCCAGCCTACAGGATGTCGCCGCTGGCTGTGGATAGGTGAGCTGTCAACTTCGTATATTATTTTGCACATCTCTAGTACTTTCCTGTCGGTACCTCGGATGAGGTGAGACAGCTTGCGGGAATTTCCCGTAGCGGCAGCTTGTTCCATCTCCAAAGCTCTTTGAGACCACCAGATCTTGCGAGCCCTAAGCAAACTTGCGCTGAGTTCACGTATCGTTACGACCCGTGCTTCATTACACTCGCTACCAGCCGGGATGGATTGGCGTGCGTCAAGAAGGCCCAAAGACTCATCAGAAATCCACGGTGCCATAATGCAATGGGCCACAGCTCACTAAGCCACCGGAATGAAGAAATTCTTGATGAGCGACCAGTGATCATTGATGTTTTGAGATGTGGGAAGTCCCAGCTTTTCATCCACAGCACTTCAAAATAGTGACAGGTCAGATAGCTTATCGCAGTCCAACCGACGCCTCGTCGTACGTCTTGAGTGTCCACCAAAGCACATGGTCAGCTTAGTGCATACTGACTTGTGGCTGGAATCAAGGGGAATGCCCCAGTACAACCAGTATTCTTGATGACAACCTCCCTTCTGCAGTGAATGACGAATAGCCGATCTGGCTTGAAGAAGGCGAACGCCAGGTGGCGTACCGACAATTGGAACGTTTGGGTTTTGAGCTTTCGAGAAACAGCCCAAGGTCTGAGCTCAGGCCTAATAACTGTTTCTCCTTTTCCGAACGATAGAAACATAGATCAAAAGAGCCGACCTACTACAGCACTCATGTCTTCGGCTAAATTCACTTTACCAATCCTCCTTGCTGTGCGTAAGAGGCCGTGCAACTTTTGATAGAAAGTGTTCTTGACTGTCTCTAGGCTACAGTCTGTTGGCGCGCATGCTGAGACAACAAACAGGTTTTGTCTATCAGAGCGACGGCTATTTAGTTTGCATTAACTTTCAAGTCTCATTGCACACAGCCGACTCTGGACTGGGATCCAGTCAAGTAGTGCCGCCTCAGCCCTGTCATTGAGAGCCACACTGGACACCGCAGCTTCGGGGTTCCCAGAAAGGTACATTTGAAACATCACTGAAAGACTAGATGGGGTTATCAGTCAGATAACAGAACTGGGATCTTGAATACGAGTCTCTCGGATACAACACAAGGATGTCTTGGGTCTATAGTGCACTGACTGAACAACCTGGTGACCTACAGGCATTAGTGTTCGCACATTGAACGTGGCTTGTTTTTTTGGGCATCAAGGGCGAAGAGTTACATCAGCCGGCGGAGGCGGGTTCGGTTAAATTTTGATGATAGTTGAAGCAGAACGCGACAACAGGGAAGGAGTTTCCCTCAGTAACACTACTGCTGACACAGTCTACTGCAGCTCCTGATGAATGTGACAAAATTGGATGGGATAGGGAAAGGCGCGAGTCACTAGAGGAACAAGCGGTTGCGCACGGTGGAAGGTCGCCTTTTTGAATAAATGAAGAGTGAGAAGTGTTTCATACGAAGACCAGTCATAATCATGGTACGCGCTGCGGGCTGTTGCCTTACTTAGTCGTCCGGTCCATAAAGATCTCTCTAATGGAAGATGCACCTCTAGCCTATGCGCAGCCAAGCGTGATCTGCAAAACAACATAATAATTGCAGATAGGCTAGTGGCCGGTTGATCGGTTGATGCGCTTCTTGTAGAAATCCTAACCTGGTTAGTGGAACACAACAAGGGGCAGTGGACTTTTTCAAACTGCTCCCCATACTCGTTACTTCGCAGTACCACCACCTGGCTCTTGTGATATAATGTTAGGGAGAACGCTTGCCAGAAGAAAAACCAACGCCCCCTCGACACTATCACTACTTGCCCTCAGTCGCTTGTGTGGCGGACTTGAACTAATTTACCACCAACCACCTGGATGGTGGCCGTTCCCTCATCCGCAACCCAATGACGCACACAGTAACATGCAGCTCTGTCTTGAGACGGTGATCGGTTGTCGTTGAACCTCCTATAAATATGCCGTGTGATGGACAGACACGGACTATCCGAGAGACAGCAACTTCTCACACTAAACAGATATTCTCTTTTAGGCTAATGACGAAGATGTCATAAACTAGATTCAAAGAATTAATTTTTCGGTCTCCTTTGTATAAATTTTCATTTTGGTATCTAATAGAGTTGTAGATTTTTTTAATTTTAGCTACCATTACCACTACTAATGCTTTGATACCCATACCAACAGCCATAGGAGTAGTAATAGTTATAGGAATAATGATAATAGCAATGGTAGTAGTAGTAGTAGTAGTAGTAGTGGTAGTAGTAGTAGTAGTAGTAGTAGTAGTAGTAGTAGTAGTAGTAGTAGTAGTAGTAGAAGTAACATCAATAGTAATAGTGCTAGAGCGATATTCACATGTCGCCTCCTTCTCCCACATTGGGAAACTTTTATTGCCGAAGCAAGTTTCATTCCTGCACAGGGTTGACGGTATAGGAGCACAATACAGCAATTTGACGGTTAATTACAGGTTGACGCCGCCTTATGATTCACGTTGGCGTCTCTTGCTGAAAATAGCCAAATGATATTTTTCTGTCAGACATGCATGTCCCTTTTTCCATCGCTTCGTTTATTCCATACACAGGCGCACACAAACTGCACACTTAGATCGATCGATCTTCACGTCCTTATTTTACAGTTCGCAATCAGATATAACAGTCTTTTTTGACTTGTCATAAATAGGTTTTATCGTGAACGTGTGCTGGTCTGTTTATTGTTCTGATCGATACGCAAAAAGACTTAAAAAGTAGGCTGCAACAAATCCGATCAGACCATGTGAAATTAGCACTTTGCAACTGCCAAAGAATAGCCGGATTAATTCACGAATTTCACCAAAGCCTGCGGTATGCTGGATACCCAAATGAATCCGCTGAGCTGAATATTGCATAACGGAGAAGTCCGTGCCTATGCTGACCACAAACACTGACTAAAAAGTTCACCTAAAATCGACCATTTGTGAAAGTACTTTTCACTTGCTCCTACGCATGCATCTGTGTATTCATCAAGATGTTCGAACAGTGTGCACGCGAGTGAACTGCATGGATTCCAGGCTAGCTCAGCAGAAACAATGTAAACTTGGTTTGACCCGGTACGAGTTATTTATTGGTTTTCACAAACATCTGCTAGTTTCATTCACTTTTTGGAACCAACGGTATCAATTTCCCAATTAATTTTGTTGTTTCTGTCGAGGTAACAAATGCTTTACTAAATAATACGATAAGCCGTTCAAATCTAAGTAGGATGAGCAAAAGAGTTAAAATAAATAGTGTTTAGGATTGGTAACGAGTTTGTAGACATCAGGACCAAATGACGCAAACAGTGAATCGAAAAATCGATGCGCCACGTATTGATTCTTATTGTGAATGATGTAATAGCAATAACACAGCGTTGTTAGTAGATGTAATACGCCAACTTTTCGACTACCGTGGGTAGTCTTTCTGAAGACAAGTTTTGATTGTAAAATTTGCCTTGAGAAGGACTACCCACGGTAGTCGAAACGTTAGCGTATTAAATCTACCAACAACGCTGTTATTAACATTATATCATTCACAGGATTTAGGATTGTTTATCACAATTTGTCACTTTCAAGTTAAGCTTTGTTAGTAACTTCAAATTCTCACGATAGTAATCTTTACAATCAAACTTTTGTTTCCCATGTTTCTTGTTCAAGCTTAATTGGCGCTGTACAGGCTTTAGTCCCCATATGCATTGACGCTTATCAGTACGACAATGCTTGTAGAAAAATACGTGGCTTAAGTAAAACTTAGACTCTTGGAAAGCTTTTTTCATTCCATGGTATTTGGCGTTACCATATACCATAGTGATATCACACTACAAATAGTTAGGGCCCGTAACCCTGTGCGCTGAGAAACGGTTTTTACATTTGCAGGTTCCTTCCACTATTGCGAATTTCTGGCAAGTAAAACGAACGAACAGTCCATTTGAAGCATATGCTAAAACAATCAACGTGTTTTTCTTCATCCTCGTAGACGGATACTTGAGGAAGCGGACCGGGCTCCCTTGGAGTTACCATTATCACCTGCATTCCGGTGGTCATATTTCTCTCATTTTGCTTGGTGCGGTATTTTTAAGAAAGTTCATGCACTTCAACTGCCCTGTGCCGTTTGAAGAAACGAATTTGGCAAACAAGCTTCCTTTTATTAAGTTTATCGACCAATCAAATCAGTCAGAGAAATATGACATTTTATAGTCAACTCCGAGATGACGATTGGTTTACCATATGGGAACTAAATTTCAGTTTGGAATCTTACCCAGCTGTGTTGGCGTTTTCAAAAGCAAAACACAGGAAATGACGAAACCTGGTACCACCTGACCATTTCTGGTAATGTAATCAGAATATGGAATGAATGGGGTCCGGTGGTGTCGACTGTTTGCTGTGGCAGCAGAATTGACTTAACAAATCACTCAAGATGATGGAGAAAAAACTTCATTGATTCAAATTGTTCGGTCCCTGAAAGCGTCACAGTTCTGCTGACTCCCTGAATCAGCGAGATGAGGCCGGAACGAACTTTCGATAATCTGCCTGGTTCCAGATCTTATTCAGGCTGTCTTGTGTTTCTGAAAAGCAACCCATCGTACGACACGTATATCTTGCAGATGATGGTACAACAGGGGCAACGTTGGCACAAACGAGATTAGAGCAATAAACTAATTTGTCAGACTTGCGAAATTCGGTCAGCTGGTAAGCCTTGTGTAAAAACAAGCCGCTAAATATGGCCTTTACAACTCTTACTTTCTCGGAAGGGCTGTCTTGTGTAAAGCACTTTTCAACGTCCTTTAATTACCACTTTTGGCACTTTGGCCGCAAATGTTTTATCACCACCTGTAGTGAAATGGAGATCGCATCGCTGGTGGTATCTCTGTCCGTCTGCATGTATATATTCATCCTAATCCTAGATTCCATCTTGACTTCTGTAGGCAATGTGATCTTAAAACTGTGCTATGCAGTCAGTAGACCTTTACACAGGTTTGGGAATGGTAGAGACTCTTACTCCTATTCGTTGTTCTGCTCTTGCGCGTTTCAGACCAGCCACGCTAATCCTAAAACCTTCCCCGTCTCCAGGCCATACTACATTCTGGATACCCTGTTAGAGTGTTCAACAATGACTGACTTCATTTCCTTCTTTCTTAGGGCTGTGCAGTCCATGCTTGTTAATCCGAATGCCTTGCCTTGATCTGAATGAGAAAAAAGGAAATTTTGGGAGATTTTTGTTTTGATTTGAATAAGGATGGGACTCAGACGAAAATTTCTCAACTCCCTGTCCCGTTTGCTGTAGAGTGAAATTACGGTTTCATTGATCCAAGTGAGTCATAAGTGTGTTGGCAAACATGGAACGCTGCTGAAGACCTTCTGTTGGAGTAGCTGCTTACCTCGAAATCTGCAAACTCCCATGCTAGTCCGACTGAGTTAGTATTGACGCTAGGCGATACGCTTAACGGGATTCGGCTCCCATCGGTTTTCCAACTTCCATGCACTTCGGGTCAAACACGCAAATCCTCCAAAGATATCTATTCTTGTTAGCATTACATTCTGCATTTGTCCGTTTACTAAAACTGGATCCATTTTGTTGCTTGGATTTTAATTTTTAGTTACTTTCCTCCTTTACTCCACAATTAAGCTGAAAATATGCGTTTACACAAAACCAGATTTCTTGGTCACTGATTCCAATGATTTATTTGTACCTGATTCTTGTTTTGAAACAAACACCACTCAGGGCATACCGTAGTGGCGACCCTATTATTGCGGCCGCCCTTTAGAATAACTGCCCACACGTGCTCCAAATCGATGAATGTCTGTTTCCATTTCACGTGCCTCGAGACCGACTTCCGGAACGGAAAATGCGCACCAACGAAAGTAATCAATACGTGAAGACCGCAGCGAACATATGTCTATTGAACACATGCGGTTTAGGGACAGCAAACAGCAAATCTAATGCACACTGCACACTCGACTTTGGTTGCACCCAGGCCGAACGTAAACCACAACAAAAGAACACAAGTGGGAAGCCAAACAGGACAAACCGTGACTTCCGAAGGAAATGAAAAGATAAAAAAGAATCATTCCCAGTTAAACTAACAATATTTCGAATAGAACGCACAGAATGCACAGAGTGCGAGGTGTAGTCATATCATTTAGCCTTCTCAGTCACGGGCACGAAACCTTAAGTGACGTTAGTATGAGACAGGCAGCGTGGACAAATTCAAGGAAATATTTGCCGACTGCCTAACACCAAGGCAGGCACACAATGTGAATCAACAATTCTTGCGTAAAAATGGGGACTTCAATCTGTTGATCGATAAAGCCTCATGGAAGGCTAGGGTTGCGGTTTTTTTAGAATCGCTTGAAACGCACGACCAGCGTCCATTTAGTGACCGAAAATCATGAGGATTTTTGCTTTGGATATGGCCGAATTTCTGGTCTTTGTTTTCTTTGGGGGTGATGAATGATTTTTCCGTCTCATTAACCAACGAGGAATATGCTCCCCTATCCTTTAACCAATGCATCGACCCGTTCGGCCCCTGTGCGAGTCCCGCAGCGCAGGTGGGTTGGTAAATTATGCGAGCGGTGCGTAGGCCGGGAAACTTTGCCAGTTGCATGTTGAGTTCCATCCCTTTGGCTGCATGTAAAATGCTCAATTCAGCCGGCGGGTGGGTACGCTGTAAAGTACACCAGTTCGGTTGAACAGATGATCGTCATTGAGTGATAGGTTGACAGTGACTTCCCTTTTCTATCCTAAGTCGACTGGAGTTGCTGTATATCGGTCTCTTCTGTGAATATCAACAAACCCATCGGGGCAACTGTTGTCGCCAGAGTCCCTGTTAGGAACTCTTCTTCCTTCTGCACTTGACTTGTGCTTCATATATTTTGCTTCTAGAAAGAAGCATGGTTTTAGGCCACTGAGGCAGGGCTAGAGAACAGAATGTGCTGACCGCGGTGAGTTACCTACAGAGTAAATGCTTTTTTGTATTGGTCCATCTGCGCCAGAATAACTAAGGAGGCTAGATTCTTGTCATTCTCTTTCTCATGTGTGACTGAAAGATTTGGGCGCACTTGTTGGCCTGATTAAAAAAATCAAAGTACTTTTCAGCAACAAATATCTAAACATTATCGACAAAGCGCTTACACATAGTGATATGCAAGTGTTCCTCAGTCATCCCAAGGAAGATATCTGCTATGGTGGGTCCACCAGAAGTATTCATTTCAATTCCGTCCATCTAGTTCATGACTGTTCTTCAAAGTTAAGACGTGTTTTTAGTGCATAGCGGGATATGATCCCAGATGTACGGGAAAGGGACAGGTAAGGTAGGATTCAGTGTAGAAATTTCGTCACATTACTAGTCTACTGTCTCACGTAAGGCTAATTTGGTAAAACGTGTGTCAGCATCAACAGAGAACAAACTTACTGGTACCCCACCAGGAGTATTTGATAACGCAAACTACTTCTTTAGACTGTGGTGTTGATTGTTTTCTGACAACAGAGTGAATATCCACTGGCCAATGAGATAACTGTGGTAGATAGAGTTTTGTATTCAAATGATGAGTCTCGATAGGACTCCTGCTTTGTGCAATTTCATGGAGTCTCTGTGCTTATTGATTTTAGCTTCCTGTTTAGTTCCTGGGATATATGACCGCACGCCAGTGGTACCTGGAGTTGTCTTTTATGTGATTTTTTACAAGCGAGTCATAAACCGGAGTCACTAAGGTAATTGCGTCCTATTCTTCAGCCTATTTTCAATCTAACTGAGCTATTCTTGTTTTCTCATGATCACAGTACCTGGCTTCTACCTGGCTGAAGAAAATCGACGCCTTTTAGTTTCTTCGGTTGCGTTGTAATGTTCCGGTGTTTGGCAACATCGTTGACGGACAACAGCTAGGATAAACATTTCGGATAAATCCACTGGTTTACTTTTGAAAATTTTTTTATCTTCCTGGGCTATTCAGTTTACCCACTTGGTCGTACAGATTTTACGATTGAGGTTGGGTGTGTAGTTGGTGGATGTGTTTGGGTGGCAAGTTCAACTTCAAACCAAATTAAAGAGGTTCCTTTTGAGCCTCCTTCAATCTCTAGTGCCGAAAATGGTGAACAAAGATTTTGGCGTCAATAGGAAACACGGATACTTCTTTAGGTCTGTAAAACCTCCCTGTAACTTTATCCAATGACTTCATCCTGACTTTTTGAAGCATTTGTGCAGCGGAGTTTCTAATTTTGTGCGGCCCACGACTGACAATCTGTTTCAGTTAAACGTTGTAATTTAGTGAGTTTCTTTATTCCGTTTATAGATAATTCAATGTGGTAACTCGTGGTTCTAATCAAATGATCAATATCTCGTTCCACTCGAATTCTGCCCATCGAATTCTCCATGTAACTTTAACATAATAGCGTCGGCAACCCCCTTTCTTTCATTAAAGTTGCATTTAACATTAAGACTACATCGCAGTAGTGCTTCGTTTAGATTGTTCACTACCGCTGCTATTAACAATACGGATATGGTATCATTCCCGATGTAGGTGTCAGTAGCAGTCGGTCACTTTCTATATTTTGCTTTCGCAAACAGCAAGGGAGTTGATGTCGACTTGAGTCCAAAGTTTAAGTAACACCGTCGAAAACCAGTCATCACCGTGATTTCCACAGAACACTTTATTCTATTTTTGTACTTTTTTCTATTGCACAGATTCGGTCGGTTCTTTTGTTTCCAATGTAAACAAACACAGGTGACGACATCCCTTATCGGCAAAATAAACTTGACTGATAGCAGTCGGTAATAGTCAAGTTATCAGTATCATGGAGTTTGTATATATCTGGTCCTGGATCATCCTACATTCGGCTGCCCAAACGCAATAACAGCCTCATAGGGAGATGAATTACACGTTTATGGTATTCTGAACAAGAACTACGCTTATAAGTGTCAAAATTATTATTAAACTCGTGCACTCCAAAAACCTAACTCAGCTACTACAAGATCTAGCGCAGTCACATGAGGCAAAAGGTCAGTTCATTGGTAATTGAATCTGCCGACGCTTGTGCATCGTATTTCATTATATTTACTATTTCCATAAAGTTAACCCTTCCGCGAAGAAACCCCCAGGAATCCGATTCTGCAGTGTGCAAAAATGTAGGGAAATTCACTATCTGAAGCCCGGTAGATGTGAACGGTAGCATGCAGCACAGGATCAAAAGGGACAGCTTAAGGTCTGCTGTTGTTGTGCTCTGAGTTCTTGAATCTTATTTTCTGATGTAGTCAGTTATTTTGATTACCTTACTTAGCAATAGGTGTTTTTATTCGTGCCGTTTGTAGGAGCAGGCATGTTTTCAAAGCTCCATTTTGATTTCAAGGTTAACGGAAAACTAACTCGTGACCAGCTGTAGATTTTAACGACGATTTCCATTGGATCCGGGAGACAGTGAAGTACTAACTCCAGGAAGTCAACAACCGAGCTCGAAAGTGTTATCTTGGAAGCGTCAAGATTTGCAACCACTGAGTCTTTATTAATAAAAGAGAACAAAACCCACATTATATCAAGCCTTTGACGCAAGCCATCTTCAATCTTTGTATTGTTCAAAACACTTACTAAACTTTTACACACGAGCTTACATGTGTTTTCGTGCATATCAGATGAGAGAAATTTTAGTTGCACAGTAATTTTCGGCCAGAAAATAAAATAATGCCAAAACAAGTTATCCATTCGTATAAAATGAATTCCCTGAATGCGTGCACACCCCTCGACGGGAAAGAACAGAATCCGCGTACACTGATAACCACTACCTAAATTCCACTGGGCTAGTGGATTTTCCTAGGGAATGCATTAATAGACGAAAATATGCTGGCAAACTGCGCCCACAAATGGTGCAAGATGCCTCGTGAAGACATATCTACACCGCACGTTTTGTCTGAACTTTCACGATTCATGCTATTGTCGGACCATTTCGGTAAAATAATTGGGAATCTACAGCTCCTAACAGCTGAGCTACCAGACTTCCTGAACTTCTTGTTTTAGTTCTATCAGAAACAGTCGTCAAGATACGAGGGGAAAACTACACAGACAATCCTGGCAAAATCTTAAAAATTGTCTTAGTTTTTTAGGGATTTCTGATATTATTTAACGGGTCGATATATCTGGGGTAGTCAAAGATCAGATAAAACTATATGTGCATTGTTTATCAATAGTGACACAAAAACTAATGTCTAGAGACGACAGTCTTTGTGTTCCAATGAAATTTTGTTTTCATCTGAAGTAACGTGATGAAGGAAATTTTATCAGTATCTGGTAGGCAAAAATCGCGAAACTCGAGGTCCCAAAAAGACAAGAATCACAGGTTTGAACTGAGAAATATTTTCATCGCATACAATTTGCTCCGAACTAAGATGCTTTGTCCAATCCATCGTGCTTTCCTAATGTTACTCACAATGGCGGTTCTCTGTTACGCTTATCGTTCGTTATGAGGTAGCAGAACATTTTGCGCTTCATCCTAATGTTTTGGGGGAAAAACGCTGTTTTCTAATTGGAGGTGAACAGTGATCATTTGAAAGGCTCCAGGTTTACGGAATTCATTCGGCTGAATGTTTTGTTTTAATAAATCAACTCTATTGACTGATTAGGCGGCGGACAATCTAGCAACAATCTAGTAACTTTTCTTAGTGGATCACGTGGGAACACTTGGGCCACGTTGTGAAATCCTCGACCCGAAAAAGCACCTAGAAATAGAGCAATAAGCCCAGTCAGATTCTATATCGAACTTGAAGAATCTTACCCAGGCGAATAAATTCTTTCGTTTGTTAACAGTTTCTTGCGGGGGAAATGCAAAAATAAAGGTGTTCAACAGTCACAATTATTCCTCAATGCTTTTGTTATAGCACAACTATCCAGACGTCACACAAAATGGAAAACCCACTCACGAATTATGAATCCAAAGATCCACGCAGCGAACCAGAATCGAACTGGTGACCTTTTGCTTAATGGGCATATGCTCTTCTGCTGAGATTTCGCGGACACGGCTGTCAAATGAAAAATAACCCAAATAAACGTCCAGTTTCGTGCAAACTACTACTCAGTCATCAGTTATCTCTGAAGAACAGCAATTCTGATGTGATGGTCTATGCTCACTGCTTACTAACCCACACATTCCTAACTACACCATAGTTCGAAGGCTCCGTGTTGTCGATTTTCAGAATTTTTAGCCTAACACAACCTGTTGTGCATGTACGTGACATACTGCACTGTATCCTGAGCAAAAATCATGAGATTATCTGTGATGGTCGAATGGCTTCAACAATCCGATTAATGAGGAACTAGTCCCATGGAGCATGGTACCACAAAATTATTATGCCAAAGGTTTCAGATGAATAGCTGCAACTCAAGAGTCTACTAAAGCCTGCCTTGTTGAAGCACCAAACAACATATCGTCCGTCAATGTGGTCTCACCGATTAAACAAAAACCTGGATTTAATCGTCGAGGGACATCCTTGATTTTCTGCTGGCTGTATGTCGCTTCGAAATCGGGTAATGAAAATTACTTGAGAATCGATCAACGGAAATTAATCATTCACACTGTTGAATCCTAGTCTTTTATGTTCTAAACATGATCTACCGCGGTGTGCTATGAACAGTAGGTACCTCGATAACTAATAAATGTAACCTGATGACTGGAACAATTAGCGCGGTGAAGATTCAGCGCGTGTAAGTGTAGGAATTTTCACTCAGTGGCTCTCATCACTGTGGATGAAAACAGGGTTTTGCAGAAAGATAATGCCATTTCAGAATGCTCCATTGAGGCATGCCAATTTCCAGTACAGACACGTTTATTGTCAAACCTATGTTCAAGGGTTCCAATTCACTCAGTGTGGAATTTGTGAACTACATTCAGTTCTTAATGTCTCACTGTGTGTCCGTCACTTTAGGTTGGGGCGATTTCGTGTTTACCGTCCACAAAGAAACTGGGAACCAAATATTGTAAACATTTTTAAGGCGCAACGTAGCAAAATGTAAATAGACTCTGTTAAAAACTGTAATAATTTTCTAGTTTCGACAATGCGTCTAAGTCTGATTGTATGCGCCCAAATGGTTGGTGATAATAGCTTCTGTGAGAATGAATTTGTTGTACTTGGTTTTATTATAAACAAAGGGTTTAAAGTTTCATTCCGACCCGTTTTGGAGAACAATTTCAGAGTGAAGCGATTGAAAAAGGCGAGATGTTTACCAGTTCCAGTTTAGTGATTTTTGCATGGGGCCATAGATGCATGCTGACACTTAGTGAGAGCAACGAAGTATTCAGAAAGATTTTGCGTATCCATTTCGGTTTGTGGAAAACGACTGCGATAACAATTAATGGCACTAAAAATAGTTTTTACAAGCCAAGATTTTAAAGAATTCAGGTTGCCAAATCCATAAAGAGGACATCTGCACCATCACGCTAGTGTGTGCCTGCCATATGTGAGTGCCCGTGGGCGTGTAGGTGCATACTGTTGAGATGACGAGTCATATCCAATCACCAGACATTGTACAGTCAACAGTCTAATAGAATGTAGAATCAAAAAAATTCAAACAGTGGAATTTTCTCTACTTCTGCTGTTGTAGCCCTCGAAATTAAGAAAGGAATGCATTAAGCATATTTTCAGTCTCAGTTTTATTAATTCAGTTATAAATCGCCGCTAAATAGCGAGAAAAACGAGTCTATGCGTCTTAAAAATGGTACGGAGGTACTAGCGACGATACAGCACTTCAGATATGAGGCAATGGCGGCAGCTTCGGGGTACCACTAGATTGTACCGGGAAATTTTACCTAAATTCGTGACCTTCCAGTAGATAGGAAAATTTGTATGCTGGAGACTCTTGTGCACTTTGTCTGCACACACACACACACACACATATATATATATTGGATTGAGAGCTGAAGTGGAGTTATTTGACCATTACACAACGACGGCGTTCGATCTTTGTTGTCCCGAATGCCCGAATGACATCTGCGCATTAGAGTCAAACAAATAAACAAACGAAAAGCCGAGTATTTCGTATGATAGTCGCATGTGGGATCAACCTAATGATCACATTGAATAAACTGTAGATTAGGGGTGCGGAGTACATGGCTCACTTGAAAGAACTTCCGGTGACAAATGGTAAGTTACATTTTTCATTAAAATATCGGATATCTTGAATAGTAAATATTAATTTCTGAGTTACCAAACTGCACCATAAGTATAGGTTGTCTCATCAGGTATGTAACTTTTGAAGAAGTACGGTGTCCGTCCTAGAGTGCGACTAGAGTTAGTTAACGACAGAATGTCACAACACAACTTGACTTTGCCCGTACTTTTACGACGAAGTGGTTCCGTCTGATAAAACCAATAATTGGCATAGTCATCAACTGCCTGTTTTTCCCGTTCGTATTTGATTTGTCTTCTCGAAAAATGCCATGGCGGTAGATGCCGCTAGGAAAGAGAAACACTGTTGGATTCGAAAAAGTCACTCAACTACAAATCAAAGGTGTGAAACGATGAAGTAAAACCCGGTGGAAAAAGAGCCCAACCCATAGGTTTTACAATATGACCAGTTTCGGAGGGAATACATCAGCCATTTTACCTGTTCTTACGGAAATTGAACGAAAACCTCAGTTTGAAATTTTGCCGTTCATCTGTTGAAGAAACAAAACTGAGAACCGTCATGTGGAAAACCAGCACGACAAAAATACTATTGTATCTCCACACGGTCCAACACAAACGAAGAAATTCAATGCTATATTGGTCTGTCGTTCAGACTGAAAAAGTCTGCACATCGGTCGAATGTACCATCCGAAGTTATAGTACATATCGTTGCTTATAAACGGCCGTTGCCACCTCAGGGCAGACTTCGATCAATCCAGTGCTTTGCACTTTCTGGGATAGAAACGTACTGATCTGGTCAGGATGGTCCGAAATTTCCCCACTGGTTTGAGATCGGTACAACTCACGGTCACTGCCAGTACTTTGTTATCGCAAACAGATAACCAGCTTCTGGTCCAACTTTAATTGCGAACAGCGGCATCATCCTGTCGAAATACCTCCTCAGCCTGATCATTCAAGTCAGTTAACAGAAGTAGACAACGTTACAGTTTGTGAGCGCAAAAATCCGGATAATGGGACTCATGCAGACTGGCTAAGTCCCACCGACAGTGAGTCTAAGATGAACCCCATTCTAATAACGAGTATGTAGCATCCATGACTCAGATGAAAGAGTGTTTGTTTATTTTAATCCGCCCTAGTTTCATACAGCTAACCGGAGATGTGTTTAATTAGTAAAATAAGCTTCCATCCGTCTCTCCAACTCCGTAATATGCCGTTAAACCCGTAGTGTATCAGCCTCAAGTTAACGAACTTTGAGCACTATTGATTTTCCCCTTTTTCAATACAGATTTCAAGCTCCTCCCAGTATTCACGGTTTTTGTTTGGTTCGAAACATTTAGCAAAAGGAGTTTTCATTTTCAATAAAGGATTCAGGGAATTCAAGACCGGAAGAAGCAATATACTCAAGTGTTTCTATGACTATTTCCCAGGCGACTCATTCGTTTTCATCTCTCCCAATGTGATGGTCTAATGTATTAAATAACAGAACGTCACGATCAGTTGCATTGCAGGCTTATTTCCTGCATACCACGCTCCGGTTAACAGAACATTTGGCTTCCTGTCTCTGAACATCGGAGATATTTTCAAGCAGAACCCAGCCACGACGTGTTTGCTTGGCCAAATGAGAGCTTTCTCAAGAACCTCAGGGTCACCGCAAGCGTGCGATCATTTGACAGGATTTATCTTAGTAAAGCATGGTTAGAAGCCAAAAATTCGCATGTTCTCCCAGGCTAACTCTGTCCACGTGAGGTATCTACTGGTAAAACCTAGTCGTTCATCCAACATATTTAAGGGAATGACTCGCTGTGGGTGCTAAATTTTACCTGAATCGCATATACCGTTTGCCCCAAAAATGAAGCGACAGAGCGACGCAGTGCTAACTTACTTTGTCCATGTTAAACCGTCACTGATTGCAATTCCGTTATTTTGATCACATTTCTCGTCTTGTCGCAACTATTTTATACTAAAACCTAAGCGGTCAGAATTTTAAGTTGGTGTTTTAAACCATATTGTTGTTCCTGTATTGAAAGTGGTTACCGTCCACCATCCGGAACTGAGGATAATGTAAAACCTTGAGTGTGCGAAACGTTTAGTGCAAGATATATTTGGTGGACCATGAACAACAAAATTAAATCTGAGTATCGAAGAGTAGGTCTTAGCAGAACCTCTCATGGACGAAAAGACGGTTTGCAAGTAACTCCAGAAGTAGCGGAACGGCTCACGCGGCAGTGAAATACAAGCAAACCGCGCACTGGGAAGATGCAAACTCACTGCTTTTACACACCAGTGAAATGGAAAACGAGGATGGGTTGAGGATATTAAAAATGGAACTACCATTAGAACAACTGCACTGGTCCATAGAAGAACAATGCGTCCCGGATACTAAAAATAAATATTTTCTACGTTTGTCTATCTCAGGTATTTTGAAAATTTGCGTTGGTCGTTGCTTTGGATGATGGTTTTCAGAAGGTCGTGATTACAACGTTTTTTGCCTATGATCTTATCTCAGCTGGTGCTGAAACGCATGCAAAGTAGACAAAAACAGCAACCATGACCCTCTGAAAACGAGTTTATATGTTTGCAGTTTTCAAAGGAAAACATCCATTTGTTTTCCTTTAGGAAGGTTGCTGTAGTTCATACTGGCATTTTTTACTTGCTGTCCTCTTGTCTTGGGCTTTGAGAAACCACTGTCCCATTTAGACAGCAATCTTGATAATCAATGGGGCAAGTAAGAGGGTAGCAATCTCCAAGACACAAAACCAAGGCAACTCCATATCGACAGTGGAATTGGGAAGGTCATGTTTTAAGAATGTGCTTATGATAGTTTCAGTAGGCATCCAGTCGTTTGCTACCAAAAGCTGAAAGCACCAATGACTCCATAAATTCACTTGCTAAATTGCGGTGATTTAATCACCACAAGTAATCTAAAACGTTACAGACAAAGCAAACCTCGTGACTTTGCCTAAACTGCGCATCATCAACTACGCGTTTTAGTCTGCAGCAAAAGTCACCAGTTTGATCATTATGGACTTTAAAAACGAATATATATATATATATCAATGTCCATCCTATTATAAGCTATTCCTACGGGAAGCATATCTCGAACGGAATTTTTCTCTTCGACAAGCGAAACCATGCCAACTGTAGTCAAATCAACAAGTCGTAAAAATTATTCGCCCAAAGTAGAAGAAGAAATTAACGATCTAATCAAACACCTTTGGGGTGTGTCGCGCACCTACACCTATTTGTCCAGTTTGTGTCAAGCGCAATCTAATCTGCGTGGATTCCGTCAATATTTTCACCTCTGCGCAATACGCAGCCGTCGGAATGCCGACAGGCTGACCCAGTATCAAATTGTACGAGGTGGGTTGGTGGATATGGACGAAGTGAAGCCGATTGAACATTTGTCAGCCTACGATCCAATCGGGATTTGTAAATTTCTCTTCATAGCTTTCGACATGGAGAAACGAGTTGAACAAGTGAGTCACTTCCAGTGATTAGGACTACTTAGTTGGATTTCGCTAGCTAGTGTAGTTATTGATCTTGTACATTAAGCATAGCTATGACTAAGACTTTGTGAGTAGATACCAAAAACGTTGGCAGCAAACGACACATTGTTTGATTCTTGCTTCTACATTTATGGACGAAAAGAATCTCAGGATATCTAACTGTTTATGGTCGATTGTTCTGCTTTGCCTTTCGCAAGCAGATCTCCCCCTGACTGGGAGGGGTTGATTTGGAACCGAAAAAATTATTCATAGAATGAGTGAACTTTACCCTTATATTAATGATTTTATTTGCTAAAAAAGAGATGGAAGATGCAATCCCGAACGTCCTATTTCGTCGTAAATACCTTGAGATCCTATGGTTCCTGCCATCCGCATATGCAATGCCATTCTGTTATTTCTACACACACTATTGAAAAAAATAGTGCAGCAACGAATGATGAGGTAAAATGCACAATAATTAGGAGGCGACTAGCCAACATTATTTGACTAACAATAGTGGGAGATCAAGTGGTTTCGTAAAGCAGTAAAAATCACAGCAATACAACTATGTCGATCTGCCCAAACTTATTCATAACTGTCAACTTTGTTCATTTCCTGCATGTCAGCTGGAAATTCAACCTGAAGCCAACATTTCCGGGTTGTCCGGATCCTTACTCTTAAAGTGATGCCCAAAGCTAGCACTACGTGATAAAGCAAATTTTACTGGCTTCTGCAACTCAACACTTGGTTTCCGGCACAATCATGAACTCATCCGATGGTCGATATCTCCATCCGAAACCCAACTACCACCAGAAGTGCATACTATATTTCAAGAATAGCCACAGAATCTTAAATACTTTTTCGTTACCACGATCGTCACGTTTACTTTGCTAGTGAGCCGTTTCTTCAAGAAATATTAATGGTCTGCTCAGCAATAAAGAAAGCGCCTAGTAAACTGCTTTACAGCAATGTATCCATGAATTTCACCGACGAGCTGAGCGCCAAAACAGAACGAGGAATTAATGCGAAAAGAAAGCCAGCTTTCTTAGTCATTATTTTGTCATTCACGATGACAAACATTTTGTTGTGGTCAGCAGTTTATTCTTGCCTTACTATCACGTTAAATTTCCGAGCTCCACTTTCCTCGTTTTTCACTCAAAGTTCGTTGCGATGAGGTATTCCAAAAAATCATTCATCCTGTGATATAAGCGATCAGTTGACCGTAAAAGAATGATAAAAGCACTGTACGACTGCTTCAGCTTTGTTAGGAACTGTCAGCCGTGCATATTTACCCCTACCAATTGGAACATTAACCTGGAACTAACAGTTGTGAATCAAATGCTTTAGCCATCAGGATACCAGACGCGCTGCCAACGATTTATTGAGCTTCACATAATAATGATATTACATCTACCTGTTACCGATTTGCATGGCCACGAGCAGCTGATACATAACAACCGACCATCTGCAGATTACTTTTTTTCAGGTAGTCTAAGTACAACCAAAGTTTGGAGCGACCTACAGAGCTTAGCTAGCAAAACACCACTATGGAGTTATAAATGCATCAACTGATGCTTCAGCCAGGCAAAACAAGGATTCGGTCAAAAATTGAACCGTACACCAACATCTCAGTGCATTCTAACAAGAAGACCGTTTTTGTCTTCGTAATCCTAGCATTACCACTTCTAAAGCTTCCCGAGGACCACACCCGCATTCCGGTTCCTTACCCTAGACAATTTAAAACTGAGCGTTTGTGGTGTTTGTACTTGGAATCGCTCTACGGAATTCAGTCAGCAGTAACGACGCACGGATACGAATTCCCAATAGACAATGGACTGACTTCAACTCAAGTTAGGCAGTTGAAGACAACGAAAGCACGAAAGCTGGGGGAAACATGTCAGAGTTTTATTTACGACTGATGCGTTCATAAACAAGACTGGAGATATCCTGATTGGTGGAATAAACTCTCTCCAACGACCTTCAGAGAATGTATGAACTTCACGATCGTCAGACGCCACTGTTCTCATTTGCTGGTTTTTTGCGTAGGTATGCGCGAAGATTTACCGGACAGCTGACTTGCACGTAGACTCAATGAAAAAAAGTGACGAGTTCATTTAGCTGCGTATGATCAAAGTTTATTAGCTTCAGGGCATTTTATTGAGCTACCACATGAGATAGAATGGACATACATTACTTCTCTGAACAAAACTGTGGACAAAATTTACACTCGGCTATAAAGTCACTTTACTATGCCACGCAATTCATACGTTATGTGCCACTTTGTGGTAGGTGTGGTCCAGAAACACAGATTTTCCTCTAGGTCTGCGCAGCTGAAAACAACCTAAGACTCCTACACGTTGGCCAGACACCGGTAAATGATGACAAAATATGTGGCAAACCGAAGACAAAGATAAATTTATTCACCGTGTGATTAGGAAAGTCAGCTTTCTAAGGTTAAAAGAAAGATATGATTGATTTTAGATTCTTTCCGTGATAAATAACTTAACAATTACTTTGACCTGTTGACAAATATTGCTGATGTGAAGATAATCATCTCTGACATTACTTTAATCGACGGACATCTAGCAATGTTTCTGACTCTCCAATCGGAGTAGAATTTCTCAACTAGGATGGCTCAGCGCGTTTGCCAGTTCGACTATTTAACACCTATTCTTTTTTGTTTAAATGTTGAAAGCGGTTCTACCCCACCACGATGAGCTTTGTGTGTTCGTTCAGACCGATTTCTTTGCCAAACGATTTTTGAGGAGTTACTAATGCCAGTCCCAGGATTTTATTTCCTCGAAGTTTCCTTGTCAACACCGATTTGCAGTCAATAATGCATGTGAGCTGTGGGAAATTCCTCTCTAACCATAATTCTATCCAGGTTAAGTTTGGCATCTACAAGCGTGAGATTCGCCCTGATGCGCATCGCCGACGGTCCCTGCCTCCGAGGACCATCTACTTGCTATCAGCAAGAACAAGTGACCGCCAAAGAAACTGACGGAAATTCGTAACATTGGATTAGAGTGAATGCAAGCTTTCACTGAAATCTATCGCGATCCAGTGCGATCCTAGACAGTGCCGACGAAAACAACGGTGCTTATCCCATCACACGTTCGTTTGTTTAAATCATGTACTGTGATCTAGATGTGGGCGAGTTTCGGTAATCAGAAGAAGAATTTCATGTAAATAGTAATCCAACAAAATTACTTATATTAGGTTTACTCAGGCCACCTAATGGGTCGGTCTGTTGTATTACCCGATTTATGCGAACAGCACCAGACGAGTATCTAGTGGATCTGACTCGATCTTAAAGTACAACTAGGTCGATATGGATGAGTATTCTTCTTAAAGTTTTTAATTTGAGAACATTGTGAACCCAACTCCTCTCTATTGGTACGCGATATCTGAAATCCGAAAACGTAATGCTAACGGGCGCTCCTGCACTGAGCTTGCATTTCGGTTACCGTTAGGTTTAAGATTAATCGGTCTGGCTTCGTTATACACTTGTCTGCTTATATTTTATTACCACATCATATTCGTACAAACCCAGTAGTAGGATGCATGCTGCTCCATTCAGTACTAGAAAGACTGAAATATCGGTTCAATGTTTGCGAATTCGGAGTGGATCGCCTGTCTGATCATCGAATCAAATACCTTCTCGTAAAACTATTAATAAATCTGCCCACCTGTTTGTCATAAATTGATTCACTTGTTGGCAACTAAATGAATAAGTGCTGTTAATCCCACGCATGAAGTTCGAAAATATGTAGTGAAAGATAACGACAGAGAATATTCACCAATGATTACAAAACGCCATGGCACTGAAGCCATTGGAAAATGAGGATCACGTCCGGGCACAGATTTTTGGGAAGCAACGCGAAGCGTATTCTTCAATTGCCAATTCCACAGAACACATCGGTAATTTGGCCAAAAGAGGATTCACTTTTTTCGTCCTTTGGAGCCATCAAAAGTCGTGTGCATTCAGTGGGATTAAGAACCGAATCAAGGAAATTATAGTGAAAGATTAACACCCCTAGATCACCTGGGTTAGCGTCTTACTTTTGACTTGCTAGATGCTCATTACTTATAGCGATTTGAGAGACAAACCAACACAAGTCGCGGATGATAACGCGATCCAAACTGTTAAATTTTGCATTGCTAATCCAACCGATGATTCCATTCCTAATTAAAATAATTTAGCGATATTTTGATTAAACGTTCTTCAATGGCTACCACTTTGCGAGCTTTAAATTCTTACCTCTTTTTCTTCTATTAGAAACGTCAAACCGCTAGTAGAATACTGTGCTGAGTAAGATGCGATCGATTCGGCAGTGACGTCGAACGTCTTCATTTTAACGATTTCATGGGAGTTCCATCCGACTGACGAGTTCTCGACAATCCGATGGCTCATCTCCTAGTCCCATCTACTTGGCCCTCATTTGAGGCAAGGAATGCAGAAAGCTGTGTTGATAATCCCACAGTGTTATTTTTTGACCGGTCTTATCCTGATATTAATAGCATGTGCACGAACAAGAGGGTTTTCGTTTCCTTGGACAAACGCCACACTTTCCGCGGTTACTGCAGCTCAAAAGTTGCATATAATTGGCAATGTTATCCAGTGGTATCTTTACTTGTCAGCTAGCTTTCACGATACAGTCTCTCTTGAATGTATGCTCGAGTGCATGGTTGATGAGTTCAGTTAAGAAACACAAAGGTCATTTATTGGAAATTGCGGCCTTTTCGTGTAATTTGTGCATCTCAAATAACCTGTTTAGCCAATCGTTGGTCCAACGCTGTGACATCGAGTATGTTAGTATGCACTTCTTAACAAGACAGGGATTGATGAAAAGGTGTCGCAGATCTCTCTTCCGGTGGATGTCAGTGTTTAAACAATTTTACATTGCGATCATCAATTATTTCAAAATAGGATATCTGCTTCAAGTTACTGATAAATTAAATAATCCATTATCTAAAATCTGATAATCAAAATCCAGGCATTTCCAGTAACATCCAGAATTTTTCAGTTGTATTACATTGTTTTATGATAAGACACTCAGTGTGGTTATATCACTTCGGACATTCACGTACACTACGTATGTATCAAGGGTGAAAATCTGCGGTTCTCGCATGTCTTTGGTGAGTTAGTGCAACCGACCTGGCAACCTAGCAACCGAATGGAGTTTCATGGTCCAGTGGGCTGAGTGAAATAAAGCATGTGCTAGAACCGATGAATGGTGTAAAATAAATAGATGTGTGAAACAAAATGATCATTCGAATTGTTGGCTGGAGATCATAAGTCAAAAATTATCTCAATAATTTTCATGGTCCGGACAATGACAAAATTTGCGCAAGTCAGTGTTCTTTACACATTCATGAGTTTGATCGTAGGATCCGCAGGGATTCAGCCATCATGAAGAACTGTTCTTGTATACCTTTGGTTTTAATCTTTGATATTGCTAGTATTGTCCTGAGTGCTGGTAACGGGTCAATTGCTTCATGATTGGGTTATTAATCACCGATTCGCATCTCAACAAACAAAATTCGTCACGTGATCATCCATTCTTTTGGATATTCGGCTGGTTGTGTATCCAATATACCGTGTACTACGACTGCATGTGAATTGATTGCGATGCTTGGGGCAACTCAGTTTTGGACCACTGCTTCGTCTTGAACTCAATCCTTTCATGTGCACCTAAGCAGATTTATCTAATCATTTCACACAACTAGCGTTTTCTCAGTTCCATCAAGTATAGCAACGTCATGAAAATTTTCTTTTCTATTAACTGTCTTCTAGACTGCAACTCTGTTTTCAGCGGTATGTCTGCAAACAGCCTCTTCTTGATCACTATAATGAACTTCAGCAAACGGTTATCTCAGGACAATGAATGAACAGATCTTGAAAATATGCAATTTTCATCTGAATTAATAAGTGTGCATTGGGAAAACAGACTCCGCAATACCCTTCTCCTAGTCTTAGCGTGGACAAATTCTTCGTACTTGGTTTTAGATAGTAATTATTAATAACTGACTAAGGTAAGCAAAAATCAGTGTCCAACGGAATGAAACAGCAGCTACAAACTAATGGATTGTTTGTCACATGTTCGTCACACTGACAAGAACAAGATAACGTGGTCTTAAAGCTAACTCGTTTGGACGTAATCCGTTGATGTCAGTGGTCGTTCAAGTGTAGTTCCTCTCCAACTGTCCAGTTTGCAGGAATGGTAATATTTTCAAGGCATTGAATTCCTGGAAAAATTGATTTCGCAGACCATTGCTTTTTTGTTTGCTTCCGTGTTTAGCTTTCTTTAACCCCATTATTTTCTACGTGTCTTTGTAAACAGAACAATCTCCATCACAGTACAAATAACTTTTCCAGTCTATTTTGCTACCAAGCTACATGAATCTCATTATTAAGAATAGAAACTTTACAAATTCCAAATGTCACCCACTTCTTTTCACTCATCGAGCTTCATGCGTGTGAAGGATGTACACACAGCCCTTTACGTTCAGTGCATCGAGGATGACGTGAATCCGGGAGAATTCTAGAGATAAAACTATCGCAGTCAATACAGTGTTTGCTTCTGGCGGGTTCATAAGTCCAGCTTAAGATAGGGAATTTGCCTTTAGAATTGTCCTTACAGGATTTCATGAGCAGACGACAGTCATCTTTGAACAAACTAGAAAATATAACACGGGAGTAGTAAAGTCATTGGGAAGAAATAGGGACTATTGCAAAGTCTAAAACCCCTTTATGAGATACAGAAAATATGCGCAGTCTCAGGTAGGGACAGTCTTTCAACTTTACGAAATACTTCATTAACCGGCACAGACCACTAGGGGATGCGGGAGCAATGAGGCAGCGAATGGATCTATTCGTGACTTGTAGGGTAAAAGCGGATGCAGCGAAAACAATTTGCTCACTTACCACATGTTCTGCACTAGCGCACTTGTTCCTGCCATAAGTCCTGTCCGACAGAATCTTCCGCTTACACCACCCATATTTAAGGTCAAACTCTGTCCCATACCTACCCATTTAATTCTCAGGTATCCCCCTATTAACTGGTTTTTGTGGTCGTTGTAGTAAGCCTTTGCTTCCAAACGCGGAAAAGAGGTAGGAGATGTCTGGTCTACTTCGGTCGGAAATCCGCAAGGGATTCTATCTCGCGGTCGCTATTTCCAACTCCCACTAACTCTAGCGAGAAAAACCAAGTCGAGCAGACAAAAAATTCGGGTTGTAGAGGTCCTGTGAAATAGAAGTTTGACTCATGGAGATTTATTAATCTCAACAGCACAGTTTGGTGCTAAAAGACTTGACTTATTCTTTACTTTTTGTCGATTACTCTTATTCACAATCCATTCAACCCGTTGTGCTGTTATTTCCACGCACACCCCATTTGTTTGTCGACTCCGCGAACGTATTTAGTGGGTGCGAGAAGTTCATGATCTGGCCGAGACAAAACGTGACATACTGACGACTGAGTTTGTCGAGTTGCACTGTTTGTGCAATCAGATGCGAATGATTAAGATGATCGTGTATCACCTGCAACTGATTTGTTCCTACCCAACCGGCTGGATGTACGAAAATGACGAACCGACGATGAGAGAGTTGGTGGGCGACTTGCTCGGCACGACTCGGGCAAAGCCGGAACCGGCTCTTCTCCCGGAGACCCTGATGACAGTACCGTTTGGAAATCGACCTTTATTCATGAAGTAATTTTTTTTCTAAGTACATTTGATCCACTGATGGACTTGCTTTCTCTGTACCGAGTACTGAGTTGGGTACAGCGGTTTCCATCTCCTTTTGGGCAGTTATTTATGCTTCAAAATTTTCTCATTTTGGGGCTAAACTAAATTTCCTTTAATAAGCCATGCTGAGATAAACTGCAAAGCATTCGTGAGATCCGTGTAATTAATATATCACAAAATGAGATCGACAGGAAACAGCCAAACTTGACAGCAATCAATTTATAGGCCCAGAAACATTTCCATTCATCCATTGATTGCCAATCTAAATTCCCACTTTCCCTCTCCGTGGAACTTCGTCGAGATTTGAAGAAATACGGTTGCATGAATTTGAAAAGACTCCAGGAAATTTTCATAAGGTTCTGATTGCTGAGTTTAGCGTTTAGATCGCAAACGACTCATCACCCCGAATAATGATGAAACATTTGCGATCTAAACACTAAGCTTAGCAGTCAGAACCTCATGAAAACTAACAACCTAAGCTGCAACCAACACAAATTCTCAAACCCATTGAGGATCCAGGAAGTATCGAACCAGGCTTATTGTCACACAGTACAGGATATATGTTAATTCCAAAATATTGTCAGCTTGATAAGTAAACTCACCATTTCTTAATGAAGAAACAGCATGGGATCACTCGCTCACCTAGAATGTTATCTTGTTGCTAAAATTCGGTATCAACTATGCGGTTCAAACTTGGAGCCCTGAAATCGGGGAAGAACAGAAGAGACTAATGAAAATCTGTTCGATGGAGAGCATGCAATTTGCTGGCTAAATAGTTGGCATACACATTTTGAACAAGAATACAAAAGACAGAGTTACAGAAGGAAAACTCATGCAGTGCCCTAAGCCAGTCGACAAGTTCACACGCTGCATTAGATTGGAAAGCAGGGATGCAGTATTTGCACTAGAAAGCACAGTATGGAATTCAGTCACTAGCAGTAAACCACGGATTACCAATACACACTGGACTGGCTCCCACTCAAGCTATGCAAATAAAAACAACGGAAAGCCTCGAACATCTGGGGACCACGTTCGAGGTTTATTTAAAAATCACGTTTTTATAGGTAACAGGATAAATCCCAATTGATGAAATGCACTCAGTTCAACGGCCTTCTAGGAATTTTTGAATCTAATGAACGCCTAGTGCCCGGTCATCATTGGCTGAATGTCTGCACAGATTATATCAAAACTTTATCGGTTCGAATCACGTGACTTGCACGTAGACTTATTGTTGGGAAAGTCTGTTAAATTGTTGTTAACGTGGACAACAGCTAAGTGTAAAGCATTTGCGAAATCGGCACTGACGCACAGGACGTGACAGGCATGTGTTGAGTGACTGCTTGCAGTTTCATTCGCGCGACACTACTGTGAGAGATTGGGTCAAGTCAACTTCGTACTCTGGAATAATTAAGTATTTCACTACTGTTGAAGCCAAAACTTCAAGTTTGTGTGCGTGAGTAGAGTGGATTATGTCGCTGGTCGGGGCTAGTATTTGGATCTAGAGTAAGTCTTCCATATACCAATCTTAATCCCGATGTCAATAACCACAAATGCAGCAGAAGAAACGGACTGGCGACTTGTGGCATATTAGTTCAGCCTGATTCATCAAATGATTTCGGGGATTCAGCGCAAGGACATCACAGTGTCCAGAATTTTAGGTATTAACAAAAAGGCATGGAATGTTTCATTAGATAAAACAGTAAAACACTGCAAGCGTATCGCCCGTATAGAGGTAAAGTGGAAACGTCATCACAAGGCCACTTATTTTGAGTAGTTCTCGCATGAACTTAGTGAATTGGGCATATCCCATAATCGCTAGCCTTCCCACACACATAAGGGATATAGGGAGACAAAGGCCATGCTCGTGAAACGTGAATTAGCGTGTGTGGCATGTATCGTGTTAGCCACCCGATTGGCTTCAGTGTATAGGCGTTAATGTTGAGTGGCATGCCTAATAGGCTCACGTTGGTCTTTTTTGCGTGTTGTTCGTTTCAGACTGAGTCACGGATGGACTTTTTCGAAGAACGCTATAACGCGTGTATATTACACATGGAACTACTTAAGGTTCAAGCAGGTCAGATGTGTTAACGAGCCAGATGATACTGAATTGCCATCTACCATTCAAAGAATACTTCCTTCAGAGTCAGAGTTAGAGAACTTTTCATGATTGACTCATCTCTCGACTCGATGTTCTCCTTTCGACAGTAAAGGTGACCCATTGGGTCTCGTTAAAACTAAATGAATGAAAACTAGGGTGAATTGAGATTACTACGTATAACGTTATTCGCATTAATGCCATGTTTGAGATGCGTTTCTCAGCTTAGAAATAAAAAAATGCTGCTGTAGGATTGATATATTTGACTAGAAGCCTACCCTTACCTTCCAAGGCGTCGAGTTTGCAGAACTGAAAAGTTTTTGCTATTTCTGCAAGTATATTTCACCAGGTGGTCGTATATGAAGTGAAGTAAGTGATGCGGTTGAGTTTTATCACTTCCGAACGTTTATGGCTTTGATGCTGCACTCCTAATCAACAAGAAATCGGATATACTCTATATGATTAAGACACATACTTCTGTACAACCCAGAAACATGGTCTTCGTTGAAGAAAATCGTGCCAAGATTGCTTGTTTTAGGACCTGGCTCTTGTATGTACATGGCTAAAACATGGTGGCGTAGTTTTATCTGTAATGAGGCTTGTCGTACTACTCTGGGGACCTGGTCTCAGTCACCCACGTGGTACTCATTTTTGCCATGATGTCTCCTGTTGTACGAGGCAGGTAATGGTTCGAAGGTGAATCACTGTAGTCATTCTGCGACAAAAGGATATGGGAAATTCAACTAATAAGACATTCCTTGAAAATTACCACTGAGCACATTGAGAAAACAAGTTGGCGAACAAGCTCGTTTTCAGTGATTCGTACTCATGCCATTACATCACTATATATATCTTGACAAAATATTTTCACTATAGGAAGGATTGGATTAGTCAGATACAAATATGGGTGGGGAAGAGATTTGTGGTGTTAATTGTTTTGTTGTCTAGGGTTTGTATTGGGACGGGGGGTGGGCCAAGGGAGTTGAAGCGCAACCACAAATTGTTTTTGAGAACAAAGTGCTGGATTGTGAAGACGGATTGCGACAGCTTCCGCAGTGCTCAAGAGGCGACACTTTGTCAACCTGGATTGTTGACCTCT
>LUCM01006676.1:37996-56084 GCA_008360955.1 Fasciolopsis buskii
AGAGGTCAACAATCCAGGTTGACAAAGTGTCGCCTCTTGAGCACTGCGGAAGCTGTCGCAATCCGTCTTCACAATCCAGCACTTTGTTCTCAAAAACAGTTTGTGGTTGCGCTTCAACTCCCTTGGCTCACCCCCCGTCCCAATACAAACCCTAGACAACAAAACAATTACCACCACAAATCCCTTCCCCACCCATATTTGTAAATGACTAATCCAATCCTTCCTATAGTGAAAATATTTTGTCAAGATATATATAGTGATGTAATGGCATGAGTACGAATCACTGAAAACGAGCTTGTTCGCCAACTTGTTTTCTTAATAAGACATTCTTGGCAAGTTCAGTTGAACCTTTTTGCTGGGTTCTGCGGCATAGCTGGCGACATTAGGTGGGATACAGAATGCCGCAAATGGTGTCACAACTTTCGTCCATTGTTTTCTTAATAGACTGCGTTGCGGATTAGCCGACCAAACTAAAGCTCAGAAGTATGATCTTTCGAAGAAAATCAATTATCCTCGGACACCGTTTTCACTAAGATCTAATTTGACGCTTGATATCTATTCTGTGACATTAGTTTGATATGTTTGATATGTCACACCAGATTGGTTCGTATCCTCTCGCGGGACGCTTTTCGAAAGTCCTCGCTTTCGAGTCGCCTCGACCACTCGACACATTTCTGTTGTGGTCTTGCAATCTCGACTACTGTCGTATCTATATACAATACGATTCTCCCATTAGGTTTTTGGTTCAGGTCTTCCCTATGACATCGACTTGTGGGCTTAGTGAATCGCGGTATCGCAGTCAGATAGAAAGCACGTTTGAGGTCGCAGTTCTGATGTCTTCTACAAGTACATGATTATGGGGTTTATAAAAGCCGCACTAAATCGATGTTAACTAAGCTGCTGGTTCTTCCCATCTGCCACTTACGTTGCTCCACAACCGTGCCTTTTTGCTGACTTATAGTTACGACTGCTAATACAGAGTACTGAGGATCAGTGCTCCTCCAAATAAGATTGATCCGAAATGTGTAAAAACTGAAAGGAAGCCTATGAGTCGAAGCTTGTTCGTGATATAAGTAATTACAAGAGCACAAAGCCGCTTTCTAAGTCGCAGAATACCCATTAGCAACCTCCTGAGCAATCCGTGATTAAGTGGCACAGATTATAGTGGCAGCGTAGTAACAGAATATTTAAGTTGATCTGAAATGCGGAAAATCGTGGTCTGTGATACTATACCATACATGATTCAATGCATTGTTAAGATCTGGACTCCGACTCAAAATAGATTATGTGCATCAACGGACGTACAGTAAGTGATCGATGTGAACGCAGCGCAAAGTTCGCGTTTCAACGAATTAACTGCATATCGGCACATTTCCTAGATTTTACGACCATAGCCGCGGCCAGTCATTGCCAAACGGACTGACGTACTAACCACAAAGCTATCTAAGTAAAACTTTTTGTATTCACAAATCGCTTTTCTGTATAAATGTACTCATAATTTGTCTGAGTGCCCAATACCTCAGCACTAAATTCTGCCGCGCTTCTGACCGTTTGAGGGATTCGAGATCCATTTCAGCTCATCCCCTAATAGTACCCACTTCTTTTCGAAAAACAGGTCGCAATCACTCAGAAAATGAAAAACCAACAGCCTGCAGAGTTCTTCACTAATACCGTTTGCCTACGTGCAAGTAATCGGGAGAAAACAGCTTTCATCTGTGACCTACATTCAGTTATGTATATATGACACTTTCCTCTAGTACTGCGGAGATTTCGGGTAGTGAGAATCTGATGCTTTTCATTATTAGGTTAACCAATCCTTTGTTAGTCACTTGGTTGCCGGTCTGCCGTTGTCATTGTAAACACCGCACAGGCAAACTATGGTTTCTACCCGCAAGGTGATTTCGACCAATCGGTAATGCGTGTACATTGTGCACACATTCAGAATTCTCCCACTGGCCTGGGCGATCTAGGCCGTTTTTAAGGGTGTCTTATCGATTGATGGAACGGAACCAAATAAAACGGTGTGCAGGTCCTATCATCAACATCATCATCGCAGTTTTGGTTGATTGTGATTGTCCGTCCTTTGTATGTCTGTCTTCCGAAGACGCACGCAGCACACCCACGTGCAAAAACGGACAAGTAGCTCTCGGTCATGTAGAGGGGAATCCCATCACACACGTGGCAATCAGTTGAGAATCAGAAACGAAAACACAGGATTTAGACTAAACACAACAATCGGATTCAGTTCCATTCGACGGTATTTTATTAACTTGAACCACACAAATTATGTCCTATGGGTCGACAGCACAAAGCACCACAGGGTGGAGTTCAATCTAACGATAAAGCCAAAAAGCTGAAGCAAAAGGTATCCGGGAGCAACAATAATAATAAGAATAAGAATCGCGACAACGACGACGAAAACAAAAACAACAACAGCGATCAACTTCCGCACGAACCAGTTTCTCTAACTGCATTGCACGCAACGTCCACAGCCCAGAGAGTTAATGCCGATTCCGCAACAATCACGCAATCATCTACGTTTAATCAATCATCCATTGTGAACGTGCATTCCCTGTTAAGCATGAGCATCAAATTTCTACTCGGTTTGTTCATTTGCCTTGTGGCACAAATGCTGTATACCTCCTATTCGAAACGGGCTGAATCAGAGCGGATTCTTTTGTCATCCAAACTCCTGATCAATCAAACGGACACTTTGAATACTGCCTCATTGTTCGCGTCGGAACACCGGCCCAATCTCCGGCCATCGTATGAATTGCTGCCGACGGTGTTCGTCGGAATACCGGTACGAAACAAAGCACACAGTTTACCTTATTTTCTTCACGGACTGGAAATTCAAGACTATCCGACAGAGCGACTACAACTGTCTTTCATTGTGGACAATTCGATCGATGACAGTCTCCTAGTTTTGTCTACATGGATTGATGCTGTTCGGTCCAAATATCACGGAGTCGCATTGGAAGTGGGAAATGATCTTCCAGCGAATACTAAACAATGGTCCGAAGAACATCATGTGCATTTTGTTCGCCTGCGTCAAAAGCTATTAGATATGGCTCGACATTCTTGGGCTGATTTCTATCTCTCTATCGATGCTGATGTAATACTTGTGAATCCTAAATCGATTCAACATTTGGTCGAGGTTAGCCATAATCCAGACTCGACAGATTTACCACCGATTTTGCCCGTGATAGCTCCTCTGCTCAATTGTACCAGTTCGGAATATTACTCAAACTTCTGGGGCGATATGACTGAGCAAGGGTATTACAAACGTTCGGAAGATTATTTTGACATACAGCGGCGTTTCAAAATGGGTGTATTCCCAGTAGCTGTGGTTCACACCATGTTTTTGGTCAACCTGCACCACTTTCTCACCCCGCTATTGCAATTCTATCCACCGATTGATGGATACCACGGACCCATCGATGATTTGATTTTGCTAGCCAGGTCCGCTCAGGTGGCTAGTGTACAATACTATCTAGATAACACTCAGTTCTACGGATATATTACATCTCCCGTGGAAGACGCGGATGCAGAAGAGATCGGTCCATCAATGGAACATTGGGTTGCTCGTGACCAAGAATTATTCACACATTTACGTCTGCAAGCTGTGATCGACCAGGAGGAATATTCGCCGATTTTGCCCTCGCCTTATTTGGCCCAAATTGCCGAGAGTCAGTTGCCCACACGAAGTAAACTGGGTCTGGATGAGATCTATTACATCAATCTACTTCGTCGTCCAGACAGACGTATGAAAACGGAGTACTTTTTGGACCAGCTCGGAGTGGCCGCGCAGCACGTGGTCGCTGTGGACGGCAAGGAGTTGAATATGAGAAAAATTGAAGAAATGGGAATTACACAACTAAAAGGTTATGCTGATCCGTATCACAAACGATCTCTTAAATTCGGTGAGATCGGATGTTTTTTGAGCCACTATTATTTGTGGAGGGTGAGTTCTGAATGTTGGGATCTTTAGTATTTCTGTCATTACCGTTCTCTATATTTTTTGCAAATTGATTTAACTCTTGATTATTATTTTCGTTGTTTTTTTATTAGGAAGCGGAGTGAATTAAACGTGCAGTTTGACAAGACCTTTATAATTCCCCAGTTTGAAATGAATGAATGGATCAGATGATTACTGCAAAGATGGAAATAACTCAGCAGGGCGCATAGTCAAGAGTTCTTCCTAGCCTATTTTTGTGAGGCCAAGAGGACTCATAATAATTTTGAAACGCAGCTCCCTGTAATCAACGATCATCTGTATTGCAGGTTATGGGTTACCTGCACGTCAGAATATTGTGCTCGGAAAATCATTTTGCGCCACTGTCGAGTTTCAGATATCAGGCTGAAATTCCTAGCAATATGCACATCTCCCTTCACCAAAATTAAGCAAAACTTCGTTCACTGCCGGAGCTTTTTGGCACCAACAAAGTATTCTGTTGTGAACAGTATAATTCGGTCATTTTCAAACACTAACTTGATGGTCTAAAGCTGCGCTTTCTTTCGATGCTTAAAATTCGTCAAACGATTCAGCCACGCTGCTAACTAGTTGATAATCCCTTGTAACATGTGGTCCTTTCCGTCATTTAAGCTAGTCTTCCGCTCTCCTGGACAGTGTTCTGACACTTCCGATTCACTTTCTTGTCTGATTAAAGAAATTACTTTTCCTTTGGTCAGAATTATCTACTTCCACTGCTACACGCTGCACAGCTAGCTAACTGCACTTTCGAGGTCAAAGTCAAAATTGGTATAAAATTACTGTAAATAAAGTCGAACACAGAGAGTACTACCAGCTCATTGATAACGTCACATCGGCTAGTGGTGGAGCATGTGTTCTAAACGGCGAACTCAGTGACCAATAGGCCTCAAAAATCATCAGCCTGAGCTACAAAATACACTAACGTTTCGAACTACTAAAAAGTGTATTTGTCAATAGACATAGCCACTTATCAACCCACCGAAGCTAAATATAACCAAGCGGTTTAAAGATCCATGCCAGCTTGTGAATAGACGTCCATGAAGGGACATCAGACAGACAGAGTGACTCATGTAAGCAACAGCCCACCCACCTTAGGACGTGGAACTGACTGAAGGACGCACGAGAAGTCATAAGAAGAGCAATTCAAAATCACGGCTTTTGGTTTTCTTGTTAAACCAGTGGTTTGTCCAGTCACAAATTCCAACATGAAAATGACGCGTATTTATAAAATTCGACCCCGACGTGTTAATGTCTAAAGCCTGCGATCACAATTATCTGATCACCACCGGTCATCAAGCAGTTCGACATGAAGAATTGTTCGCCGCTAGCAGCTCGTATTTGGATATTACGTGGAATCAGAGCAGTCAGAGAGTCTGTCAAGGAGAAGCGAACTTTCTGACAAAGCGAAGGAGAAGAATTTCCGGATGGTTTCCAGATTATTATAGCTGCATCGGCTGATACCGATTTCAGTGTAGTATTTCAGTATCCAGATAATATTTTTGGCATACCAGATTTTCAAGAAAGACGAGTTGAGTCAATGGTTGTAATTACGAATTAAAAAAAATTGAACAGTTTCACAAATAACAACTGTAGCACAAAGATTATAGAACGTAAACGACCAAGTTGGACATAGGACAGCAGGTGTCAGTGCCTGCTGGCGACGCCGTAACACCATACGATGCAATAAAAAAATCGATAATAAAGACCATAATTATCAAGAACCATATGTATACATATATATATATATATAAACATATATAAATTTCGTTGTGATAATGGCTTAAAAGGAGAATAATGAGGAGGGAACATAAAAATAAGTTCCTATATGTAGTTCTTCACACGTGCTAGGTTATAGTCACCTTTTTCCAAGTTATCGATTCCCCATCGCGACCCATGATTTGGTTGCGGGCGTGAAACTTTCCAGATCGAAGTCAAGGAGTGATTTATGTGAACTTCTGGTCGGAGAATCTAGTCCACTAGATGGCACAATGACCTGAGGATCTCGTAACCCGTTGGAAGCTGGTGATTGTCTGCTCGTATGTCGTCTAGAAAATGCTGGACATTCTGGTTCGCCGGAAACCCTTCCGCCAGAGGTACTCTTGGTATCGTGCCCTTGGTGTGTTCGAGATTAAGATTTAGCCAAATCCTGTTGGCTAGTCGACCCGATGCAAAGAGCTGAGCGTTGGTCTCTGTTCACATATTGTAGTGGAAGCACCTGCGCCAGAAGATGTTCAGGATAAATAACAACGGCCCATTCCTGAACAGCAACTGCATACGCAAGTCTCTTTGGGCTGTCGCCTGCCTCAAGCTGGGGAAAACCACATTATTCAATTCAAATGAAGCTAACAAATCATTCACAACAAAATTGGAAATAACGAAAGCAGATCTCTTCTGTGGTTTGCAGTTCCTAACTTCACAGAATTACTTTTTAACTGAAAAGTATTTGGAATACATGAGGTTACTCATTAAACGGTATCAGCATGCAACTAACAATTAATAAACCATAGAAACACTTTGTATAACCATCTCACTCTTGTTAGAAATCATTGGTTATGCAGGAATGGAAAGCCAAAATTCATTCAATGATAGTTATGTTGATTTCTACTTAGATTACAACGCATTTGACATGATTTAAAAAAAATCCAATACCAAATATATGGTTCTAAATGACTAAGTGCTTATCGATGAAAGAACTCGAACACACGACATTCCTGACAGAACATCGTAGAATTATTGGTCTAGTCCCCGCCTACATTTTGAGAACTCGATCGCATTCCACTAGCTAAATTTGAATACCTAAAGGATCCTAATGCCAAAAACAGTAACTGACCAAACAACTCGGCCGTTTAAATGTTCAGTTGCTTCCCTAATGTGCATGGGATCAGTTCGTCTGAACAATTTCACAATCGATCACTCGGCCTTGTTTGTATCCAAACACTGAAAACATTAAATGGATACAGTTGTGATAGGAGATCGGCTCTACAGAACTCGAACAAAGGTATGGGTACCATCTATTTATTAGCACCACAGGTCTCTTATCAGCCGTTCTGAGATCTTCTGGCGTGACCTTATTCCTCAGATGGTAATACTCATCCAAAAATAAACAAAACTTTGGTAGGATCTGTATATGACTTCGAATCCCACAAAAGTCAGGATGTTCGGACATATACAAAGTTTATCTATTCTGTCAAACCAAATTATATGCGGACTGGATACTCAATTGAATAATGGAGCCCTTAGTCATACAAGAACAATCGATTCTCGTAACTAACAACGATGTAACGATCATGTAAAAATCTTGCTGCATTTCCCGCAGAAATTTTATTGTTTATCTAACCCTCAACAATTCGGTAGTCCATGCTTTGTCAGCCTGTTTTGGTTTCTTGTAGTCCAATATCCAAGCCATGTACTTTATTTTTCCTATTACTGACATCGATAAACCAAAGACAGTGGATGGCAGAGTTGCGGCAAGGTGCACCAAAGCTCTATGTCCATGAATTGGGCGAACCAGGAAGCCAGAGCATAAGTAATCTCGGTGCAGATGAGTTGGTAATGTCTAAAAAAATGGTTTCGGGTCCTGTTAAAGCTTCTGACTGCCAATGGGTCTTTTTAAATCACAGTTCTGGCTAGCACAGATCTGTGGTTTCCGTAACGGATGCGCGAAAACGAATAAATCCGTCCGATATCCTGTCAGTTTAATTTCTAAAACTGGCCCTGCACCTATCGGCGCCAACAAAAGCAGCAAAATTGAGCAAACGATGTGAAATTAATAAATAAAATAACCCATAGATGAACGAGGATTTCCGATGCAAGAACCACACCGGCTGCAGCCCTTAGCCATGCAAACCAGTATTTCCAGCTGTCTGAGTTACTCAACCGGCACACCTCGATTCCAAGGAATTTTATTAATTTACATTTGTTTGGTTATCATTGTGAGTGGTAAACATTAGCTCGTAGCACCTGGTTTCCATCGATACTCAGCCTTCTTCATGGTATCTTAGTGCAAAAGCGTTGTGCTGGCCACCGTAGTCAAAAAGACCGGTAGCTACATCGTTTCGCGATGGTATACTCGTATCTTCCTTCAGAATTTCGCCAAGCCTTAGACGAATCAGACTCGAAATTGCCTCCAGGCAGCCGTTAACTCTGTCCCCCCCCCACTCAACTCAAAGTTACCCCCAGAAGCTATCAGGTCTGTCCCAGCTGAACAGTAGTCCAGACAAGTTCCTAGAACAAAACAGTATCTCGTCTAACCGATGAATGTAATCACCATTTGTTATTAGAGAATAAGCTTATCAGTTCTATTGGTCCAATAGGTCATGGTGATTCTTTGGAATAGATTGTGAAACGACATCCATAGCAATTTATTTTTCCTTACGTTATAGGCCGCATTATCAACGTTCGTCCAAAAACATTGCCACTGATGATTTGTGATGGCTTTTACAGTTCTACTTTGATTAGCGAAGAAATAATCCAAATGTGAAAGGTCTTCGATACCGGCGAATCCCAACCATTGCATAGAGGTAAGCCACACATCGCATTGCATGTGCTTTACCAGCCAAACTAGGAAGCCATGTCATAATTTGGGCAGGTAATCAATGGCCTTACTCCATTCGGATGTCTGGATGCTTCCAATTGGCGTGGCTTCGTAGCTCAGCTGGCAAAGAACAAGCGTCTAGTCCTTGTGTAAGTCTGAATACTGCCTAGTTCAAAGACCCTTTCCATCTGGGTCAACTCCACGCGTGATCACTTTGCCGGTAGTTCTAAATCAGCCCTATTTAACTGTGACTGCTCATCCATTCCTGACTCGGAAACGTGCACTGTAACATACGGCTGTGAACTGTCTATACAATTGGTCCCCATATGAATAATCATTAAGTTTCTGAAGTGTATTCAGTCGCCACTGACGCGGCATATTTTTCCGCCAATGAATCAAAAGTTTAGCCAGAAATCATCCACGCTATGCTTATTTTAGCTTATTTTCATGAAAAGCCTAGTTTTTTCTAGTTTTACAGAAAGAGTTTTATCACTTCTCCTATATGTGCGGTCGCCCTGCATGCGAGTACTCATCACCGGGATTTTGATTATCATGCACGTGCACACACACGCACACACATATCCATAATCACTTTCAAATATTACTTGGTCACCTACAGGAAATGATTGAACGGGGATTTCAACGCATTCTCATCCTGGAAGACGACGTCCGTTTCGCACCTGGGTTTGTACGCAATTTGTTTGACGTGATCCGCGAAGCTGATCAGCACAAACCCGAATGGGATCTGCTCTACATCGGCAGGAAACGTATGTCCAAAAATGAGACCCGAGTCCCAGGAACTCACAAACTGGCTTATCCGGACTACACTTACTGGACCCTGGGGTATTTGCTCAAACAATCGGGCGCCGAGAAACTGCTCGCACAGAATCCGTTGAAGAGAATGGTGGCTGTGGATGAATTTTTGCCGATCATGTTCAATCGGCATCCGCAAAAAGCGTGGCTAGAAGCATTCGGTCCACGGGATCTGGTAGCTCTTTCGGCAGAACCACTGCTACTGGAACCTCAAAAGTACACTGGAGAAAAGTTCTACGTGTCAGACACCGAGGATTCCGGGATTGTGGGAATATTCTAACGCTGAAACTGAGTGCAAATGCACAAACCGCGGTCGAACAGTCGCTTACTGACTTCTGTTTTAATCCGCCTTATATGGGTCATATTCATCAAGTGACTCATCCTGTTTATGTTCCAACCACTGAAACTTATTCAGTTTTTTTCCGGAATAGGAACGATTTTATCTGAATATCGTATCGCATTTATGAAGACGAAATATGGCATTATTTGCATTGTTTGTTGCTTAGCACGTTTGTTTGTTCGCTTGCTTGTTTAAATAAGGGTGAAATAAACTACCTGTAGCACAATGCCGACCTGTCTTCGAATAGTATTTGTGAACTGACTGAGGGGAAGATAAGAAAACGAAAACTTTAAATCCGCGACTGGTAAAATCGAGGCAGTTCATAGAATAGCATATACAGCTGAACTGTGATGCATTTTATAAACTGGTCATCTTACATTAAAATTCAAATAGCCACGAAACTGTTCAGTTGTCAAGTGTCCTTCTGAATGTGAACACGTATTTGTAGGTTGAACTTTGCTAAGGCAATACTTGAATGAATGGGTGTATTCCATTATTAACGGTCGGCTGTTAAACAGAATGAACGTGAGAGGTTGATGCTGGAGATTCCCCCAATTGGTAAAAAACTTGTCATGTTCCAGACCGTGCCACCCAAGTATTAGTTACCTGCTTAACTGTGCTCTGTAATTTAACCTCAAAACTACTCGTTTTTGTCTTATTTTCCCTTGAAACGGTGGGGAGAAAAATGTGTCAACTAGGAAACCAAGGAAATCTAATAATAGCAATATCACGACTAATGAGTAGCAGCTTTACTTCCACTTATTGCGCCGCAAACGAAAGGGACCGTGACCATTAGAAAGGGACCAACGGAGAGTATGAAGTACGGATGGAAAAAAGAAACCTGCGAACTTTGCGTCCAAATTCCGCAGTGGTAAGCTCTTGATTGTCATGAGTTACTGTGTTCAGACTACCTGACAGACAATTTCGTCAGACCACATCCCTGGACGGATGAATGATGGATAATGCCATTCTTATCAGAAACCTAAGGGGAAGTGCCGAACGGTACCGGATCACGTGAATCATCCACGCTAATACAGCATTCATTTTACCAGATTGTTTGACTCGACTCGAATCTGGATAAAATTCATAGTGTCGGCAAAAAGAACTCCAGACACGGTGTATCTCTGAGAGATTCCAGCATGAAATGTATTAAGTTTGATTGGTTACTCCATACTGAATTAATATGAGTCACTTCTGTGGCTTATCAATATGAATTCAAGATTATTCAAATTACTTATTGCAGATGAACGATTTCAAGATCGTTACAGATTTTTTTTATCCGTTCCTAGTGAACTTCCAGAGGGTTGCCAAATTTCTCGGTGGGAAACCAAGACCGGATGTAGATGGACAACAATAAGGCCAGTAAACGAAATGGTGCTAAGAAGGCACGGGCAGAAGAATATTGTTGGACATGAGTGGCAGGTATCAGTTGACCGAAAATAGAACCACACGGTGGTTCGAGACAAAACGATAGTCTGGTTTACAGTGCTGTTTGCACTCGGAAGAGAAGAACGAATAGGTGACCAATGAGACTGCAAAGTTGGGGAAACTGTTCAGTAAAGGATTTGCCTACTGTCTAGTAGTCGGTAGGCAAAAGCCACGTCGAGAAGAAGCAAAATGTTATCCCCGTGCCAAGCTTGCATGATTTCCGAATGCCAGGTTGGCAACGAATTTTCTCTTTGCCACCAAACTAAAAGTTAGGGTTTCCGAACGATCGAGAAAACGAACTTGTGAAATTTCGTTAAATTATGTAGTATGATTTACCGTGATGTTCCAGTAAATGGGTTCATTATATTGACTAAACCACTACAATCCACGTAAACCTTATGGGCGCAAATCGGAAATTTTAAAAACAGATCAAGGAGGGGTGTGCATTGCAAGCCAGAATATACTGTCCTGTTCGGCACAAGTGTTAAACAGGACCACTGCATAATGGGTTGATAAAAGGAATCCCACTTCTGGAATGGTTCGGAAAAATATCAATACATAGAGACGCATTCAAATGTTTTGGAAACTTGTTGGTTTAAGAGTCAAACGGTAGTTGGCTTAATTGACCTTGAGACACATCTCTCACCACCTTGATAGGACAACCCTCTCACTTTGTTGAGGGCAAAATAAGTCACACCAATAACACTCGCACGTAAGTATAAAATTCGGACAAACTTAATTCGGGACCGCAACGACTTAGGATTGTATTGTCATTTAATCGTTGAGGTGCAATAGACATAAGCGAAAAAACTAGCGATTGTCTTTCGAGCAAAATTGACAGATTCGAATACTTCAGTTCCAGAGTTTTTAAACCGACCTCGAAATTGCAAATTAAACACCACCGTCACCATCATCTAAAATTCGGCATCTACTGCGTTTGCACAAGTACCTCTGCGCGAAAAATATACGACCGGAGTTTGGCACCTGTCCAGTGCTAAGCTCTGACAGGAATGAGAGGGCTGTGAAGGTCTTTCCGTTGGTTTCAATAATGGGGTAAAACTAATATCGCGTGACAATAAGTCGCTTTATAAGTAAAGTGGCGCTGATAAGAATCGAGGGAGGGTGCGTGAACGATGAATCCCTGTAAGAATCATACGGTGATTTGTCGAAAGCTTCCCATCAATTAGGCAAGGTCAACCTTCCGAAAAAAACAGGGTTAGAAAGCATGGGTTTCGTACGAGGTGGTACCGGGTGCGCATACCTGATAAGCAGTAGTAACAGTGAAACCTATTATGTGCATCCGAGGAAATTTTGCTCATCTATCCATGTGCGAAAGGCACTGCTGATAATAAATACCGCAAATGAAATCCATTTGTCATAAAATATACGAAGTCCGAGGAAACTTTTATCAACTGGCTTCACCTGGAAACATACATATCACAGACTATGGGGCTGCTCATCTAACGAGCCAAATGGATAGTGGAAACTGATCCTACATCAAATCGAACATCAAGTCATGCGATGGGAGCCAACCAGCATCCAGTGTTACACTTCGGTTGCCAGTCCAAAGTGTGATAACAAATCACACTTCCTGAGCTTTAGAGAGTGCACTGAGATGAACATCGAACCCAGTGGGATTGGACCTACTGTAGAATGATTTCAAAGCTTAATCAGCATAGCAGATCAAGTGACTGTAACTTGCTGAATCAGAGACTATCAAAATTATCCCATTTATTTCAAAGTCAAGCTTGGTTTCAACTGAACAGTGACTACAGGAGGGACAATCCGCTTATTGCAGACATATTAGCCGACGATATGGGTTGTCTTGAAACGTGGTAAATCCGAATGTTGTGATTGCAATCAACTAGAACAGTGTAAATACTCTGTTCACTTGTACCTAAGCAAACGGAAGTTTAAGAAGGCAAAATAACCTGTGGATCCATGTGTAGTTAGAATCATTAATATGTGATGCCGGCCTCCGCGAAAAGTGCACGCAGGGGAATGCCTAAGCAAGCCTCGTCCCCTGGGCAAATTAGTCAGCTGCAAGCTGCTGAAATCAAAGTAAGTATATTATTGCCGTTGTTGCAATACTAACCTCTCGACGACAGGTGCGTTAAAACTACGTTGTCGCAGAATTATATTTATTTTCACGCGCTTTTATTTGTGTGCATTCTAATAACACATTCGAGCGGGAAGATACACAAACGATTTCACAAAAGTTTGAAAACGCCATTTAACAATCCTGGCAATCACATTGTAAAGTGAAAGTTCCTGAGTACTTGCGAATTGCACCGTTTAATTTTAACTCATCATTATTTCTCGCAAATGCGGGAATTATTCGGGATTTTGTACGAACAGAGGATGTGTTTAAAAGATCACCAGAATTTGCGAGTAACATGAGGGCCATTACACTTTCTAGTGATCAATGTCCATCGTACTCCTAGGCATCTGCACCGATTTCAGTAGTCTATCAACGATGAAAACCCTTGTCTAGGAATTAAATATCGATCATCGTAGGCTCAACTCAGGTTACACCTCGATCGGGTTTTTCGTCCCCAATATAGCATGACCAGACTGTTTGCATTCGGCTCACGTACACATAAAAATTTGAAGTTCATTCACTCTAAAGAATTAGAATTTCGATCCATAAAACCCCATAAAGTCGTTTTGTCGGATGACAGAGTCAATATACCGCAAGGAATAGAGGGTTGCACAACCGTAGTTACTGCAAACATGGGACGTGTTGACCTGGAGAGCCATTTAACTTGTTCTGAAACCGGTTATCAGCAAGACCTCTTCAGCCAATAGGATGTAGAAAACCTGAGTTGGGTGATAGGTGCAATGAATGGATTGTAATTATTGCGTGGAAATAAGACAGAACGAAATGAAAATTACAGCAGAACGGGCCGGGAGCTAAATGAAGCATGAAACCAGAGGTGCACCGGTGAACTGCAGATAACGTGAGACTGCAGTTGCTATGTACAGTAAAACGAAAGCAACCAAATGAATACCATAAAAAAATAATATGTGGAAATTTCTATCTTCAAAATTCAGTGGTACTAGCCTACGCAAACTCGCTGCACATTACCCCATTTGAGTAGGCAATGCGACAAGGAAGCAACCAAAACCAGTACAAGGTTGATAGGTGCAAGCATCAAAGCTAAAAACTTGTGGCAAATGGAGAAAGACGGAGTGGACACATACAACACCGCAGTAACACACACTTGAGGTAATTTTATATATAAAATTGATTTAAATCAAACCAACAACATGAGATGTCCAAGTGGATTAGGCGTCGGACAACCCAGGAAGGTTCGAATCTCCGATCTGTCGGTCATTTTTGCAGTGGATGGCCTTTCGCTGAGGCTGGACTTGTTACGTCGACTGACCCGTTGGGACTTCTAGTTTTCGAGGAAATGACTGTTACCCTATTAGAACAGTGGGTTCCAGAGTTTACAAGAAATCCCCACTCCAGAAAAAAGCACTACGCAACCTGTGTTTTGTGATTTCCCCTTAAACTGATTGGTTCAAGTATTTAGAAGGGCGGAAAACAAGCGCCCTTATAGTTACTCGTCAAAGGTAACAACTGATGTACCCCTAATGACGACACTCCAATGGATTCTAACACAAGCTTGGTGTGTTCAAAAAACCAGGCACAGCTAGAATTAAATCTTGGGAATTTGGCAAACCAGCATTCCTAGCCTCGTCCAGAGGAATTAAACACCCCTGATAGGGCCATGGAAAATTTAAAAGCAGCAGATATTATTACGATTTCGCAAGGAATACACTGAGTGGGAAACCGGAAATCTTGTGTGTGCGTGTGTGTGTGTGTGTGTGTGAGGGGTGCTGTTTTTTCGACCTTGCCAAAGATAAACCGGACTATTTCAATGGTCACTAGCGTCCTCGTAGCAATGGGCCATGGTTGACGAAACGCAATTCCTAAACATTGCTGACAGAGCCTGAATCATTCCAAATTGTGGCCGTGTTCCGACTGCAGAGCCAGAGTGAGAGCGCACTATCTCACTGGATACCAGCCACGTTCCAGAGCTAGTCGTGAGTGAACGGCAACAACACAAAGGGCTAAATAGAATGTGCCACTTAGTGAGTGGGTCAACCAAAGCAAGCGAACTGTCCGATTTTTACAACAAAGCTAGCTAACCGTGACGGATCAACCAAACGATGAAAATCATGACAGCCACATGGATATGGATATGTGCCCCCCCTCCAATTAAAAAGCTCACATCAACTTGAATTGAGTGTTTTCTCTAGAGCTAGGAAAAACGGGTGACGTCAGTCGATGCAACTGACGACTGAGAACTAGAAACAGAAAACGATTGATGTTTTGGAGTAGACAGTTGGCGATTATTCTTGTATTTTACGACAATAAAGCAGAAATTAAGTTTCTTCATAAATAATCCATATTGGAAAATTTAATCACAAATCATGAACTTGAAAAAAGCAGCGAAAATTCTCTCCGTGAAAAAGAGTGTGATGGAAGAAAAAATCAAAAAGATCAAAATATCTCCAAAAGCCACTCAAAGGAAGAGTCCGATAAACGAATCCGTTCAACGCCGGCGAATCGGGGCGATCAGACAGTTAAAAACCTACAAGATCAAAAATCGATAGCCGAAGGATGGGACCCGGGATTTTTGGCGGTCCAAAAACATTCTTCGTTTCGTTTCCAACAAGAAGCTGACTGACTCACGTAAACCTCCTGTGTGAATCAAAGTTGAAAAATAATATCTTCGACAAACGTGAATAACAGGCTTACTTTTTTCCAAATTGGTACTCTGGATTTAACGGCTTCTAGAATGAACCGAACCGCGTGCAGAGCGTCCGAACGATGTGGCGAGCTGGCTGCAATGGCTATGGAGATTTGTCCAACCAAAACGTTTCTGATTAGGTAGTGTAGAGAACAAACGCAAAAAAATTGGAATTAGAAATTTTGTCTGGGAACAATCGCAGACCCGAGAAATTTGGCAACAGGAAAATAGAATCAGCAAAGTTTCTCACTACGCCAATGAGAACAGCAACGAACCAAACTTTAGTTCTGAAATGTCCGAGTTTCGAGTTAGTAAGCCAATGAATCTTTATATTAATAACCAATTTACGGTATGTTCAGTAAATCTAGTGACTCCGTTTAGAACTTATATTCCAAAACTGAAAAATTCAGTACATGATAATGAGTGGCTCGAGATGGTCTACCGAAGTTGAAAGTATGCAATCCATTTTCCATACATCCAGTAATATAAAATTACTCATCAATAACAAACCAAGACTTTAATATAAAATCGACTTATCGTAAGATATTTGTTTGATTTGTCAATACACATAATCTCTCCAGAAGAATACCTTCGCTTTACCGTAAGTGCCAAAAAGGTAAGTGTATTAATTTCTATTTCGTAAGGCTGGTTTCGGAGATCTAGAAGACAGCGTGAATCACTAGGTACTGGATGAAAAATCCAATCCAGGTGCAGCACATCGGGGAATTTAAACGCCTGAAAACAATTTGCGTAGCAAACCACTTCCTTCAACTCAACTTACGGTTCGCGTCAGCAACTGTTGCGTCTAAAACCTTTCACATAATGCACTCCAGTCCCATGGAAGAGATAAATGTATCCAGCATTTATTTTCGGTATACAGTCTTTGATTTCGATGACACACGGCATGAAAATGACTGTTACTTTATTGGTCAGAAGTTTCAATCGGCAGAGCTGTGACCTTGTATGCGTGGAATAACGAGTTGGATCTATACAGCAGTTTTGGATCCCGTCTGATATTAAGCCCAGACCCGATGCAGACTTGCATGACACCGGGCATTTCACTGGATTGTGTATAATGGAACGATCAAACAAACGGGTTAGATATGAATAACATGGGCACAAGGTCACCGAATAAGCAACCCGAGACCAATGGCGGCAGTGTACAACACGTGGTGGGCCTTTGCTTAACGTTTTTCTTATAAAAAAAAACAGAAATTAATCAGCTTCATACATTCATCGATCAGCATTAAATAGCAGGGCAAGCCTCAATGGCCGCTTTCTTTTACCCAGGGGAGTTACTATTCAAGGGGAACAGGGAGTGGACCTACACAGATGGGAAAGGATAAGAACAATCCAGTAGCCAACACATGGAACAGTCTAACTGTACGCACTCTTTCAATCATTCTGATTCGATAGAAAATGACAACACCATCACCACTGTTCATGGTTCACTGCTATATCCCTCAGTGCCTCCAGCCAGCTAGGTGACGATTATTTCGGACCCAAACCACCAAGATGTAAGGCAACTGCTTTACCTAAGTTCGCTGTACATTTCCTTATCCCACGTTGCCACGTCATCTGCTGACCTCCGCATGCCTTCTTCCACTCCGTGGGAGGAACGCAAAATACCAACGTAGCCTATCAAACAATATACGCTAAGATAACGTGTTCTCAGAACCAGCATCTAATACTAAAACCCCTCACCGCTACATCACTCACTAAGTCATTTCATACAATCCTAGCGATAATACGTAGACATTGGTGATCGATGCAATCTCGACCTGGACGAAATCCGGCCTGTTGTTAGCGGATATTACTCTCGCGAATCGGTGTCAAACGGCGCAGCGTTGTCGAAGCCAGCACCTTAGTAACTATCGGAATTAAACTAATCCCACGATGATTGCTGCAGTCACTCCGTGTACCCTTCTTGAAGATATGTACAATCAGTTAATCACTACACAATAACGGAGTACGGTCCTCATTCCAAATATCATGAAGCAAGGAGGTAAGTGATTTCACCAGCGCTTCCCTACCCAATTTGAAACGAACTGGGGGAAGGTCGTCGGGACCGGCAGCTTTTCCCCTTTTCAGAAGCCGAATATTCGACTCCACTTTCACTTCCGTTGGGGGATCAAGTGACACCTCCCAAGGATTCACAGCTCCAGATGTCGGACTGAGTACGTCAGCGCAGCCAGCTAAGCTGATCCTTGAAATGC
>LUCM01006677.1:0-15688 GCA_008360955.1 Fasciolopsis buskii
GAAGTAAATGCATCCGTCAGAGCCACAGCACCATGCATTAAAAGAGCTGATGACAAACTGTCAGGACCAACCGCTGTGGTAATTTTAGTGGTGCGAGCATATCTGTGTTCCTTTAGTAATGCTCTTACGGAATATTTGAAATAGCCAGATGCCTTGTCGACTGGGTTAACAAAGTTGGCCTCCGGAATAAAACGGAAAAAATACCCACTGATCAGACGAGTCTCAAACGCCCGAGCTTACCTCGCAGGATTACAGATGAAAGAATCATAGTGTCTGGCTGTTCAATGCTTGCGGTTGACAAATATGCCTACAGGATCCTATGTAAAATTTGGTTGCTCACCTTTACATTTATAAAAATTGCAATGCAGCATCCCGACTGCCAAAATGTATGCAATGGTACGCAGATGAACCAATTTCATTAGAAGAAAAAGGGTTGACGCACAGCTTTCCCCTCACACAACGTCCTATGGACCAAAAGTGCTGCAACGTGCAGTATCAGAACGGAGTTGCCCTGCGCATGCAACCATGGAGCGCTCCGACTTGACACCCATCATTTTACATTGGATGTGTGGAATTGAAATTTTTCGTTCTGTTGCCGCGAAAAGCAAGCAGTCGGCTGACGGAAATCAAAATTATCACTAGCCCAGGGTTTTGAAACTCAAACAGGGCTTTATTCCGAGTGAGAGTTATCGAAAGGGCTCTGGTCCACACAAATCACCTTGATGTTTCCTTTTCTCCCAGCCTCTTTTCAATCCCACTCCTCAGTTTCTGTTAGTGGTTCTTCCGCGTTTTGTTTATTCCTAACCATTGAGAGATTGGCTTAAAGTCGTCATCGTGTCTGGCATACTGGAGATTGTCTACGATCTTCGTCAATTTTGTATGTATCTTTCTTTCTCTGGGTGCAACTGAACTGCTTCTATCGCCTCACTCACTTGCCCGGTATATTACTTTCGGTTTCTCCATTTTATAAATGACATTTATCTAAACACGCATGAAGATGTAAGATTTTAGCTGATTGGAACACCAAAATTCACCTATGACAAAACATCAGTTACTAAAACTACATGCGTTCTTCATTACGGCCTTGGCATTCCATGACCCGAATTATTCCTTTTGTCTCAGCCAAGCCTGTTTGATCACTTTGATAGGGGGAAATATTTCGCACTCTCCTATCGTAAAAACCGTTAGTAACATGTTATCAATTTTTCCGCCCGCAAGCGAGAAAAAACGGAACTTCCTGTATTGACAAACCCATATTTAGTGCCAGTATTGTTTACACGAGTCACTTCACGCGATTCAAATCCGGCCGAAAAGTGTAGGGTCAGCCGACTAACCCTACTTTAATCCTACTTTACATGGCACCAGGCGAACAGTCCCTCAGAAGGAAATGTAACGCATCGGTCCTAAACTGTGGTTCAAAGCTAAAAAAAAGCGTAAATTACGGGAAATACTGTAGTTTTGCACCATATTTCGCCAGTAAGAACGGTGCGAGTGCGAGGAATCACCACCGTGCAACTTACAGCACCGAGGTATCATTAGGCTACTAATAAACCCAAAAGTAGCGAAGTGCGAATATCAACGGTTGTCGTACGAATTCGTGACGAGTGCGATAACGACGGTGTAGTGTTTACCAACGATGAATGACCGATCGATAATGAACATAATAAACGTACAGAATGTTCATTATGAACCATGTGCGCAGTACCATGATGATGCAGACAAGGGGAACGTCTGTATCTGATCATTTATAACCTCCCATACCCGAGCGTCTGAATGTTTGAAGATCAGAAAACTTCCCAACTGAGCTCCTTCGTGTAGGGATTCAGGAGATGCCATCGGTAAGGTAGCCCTTCTGAGTTGTTGATGGACTGTTATGGATTCAGATGTTCTTAAACACTGGCACCCGTCATCCCCCAGACTATTGGCTTCATGAGGCATTGATGACTTAGTTTGGCGTCTAAGTCGCAAACGTTTCACCATTGACAGTGGTGCCTGTAACCTTAAGATCAAGCTCAAAGACGATAACCCTATGGCTTCATAAACCACCGTGTTCGGATTAATTCAAATCATTGTTCGGGGTGGGGGGTGCTTTGTAAAACTGACCCTAATCTTCCGTGCTGGGTTATAACCGATGTGAGGTTGACACGGAACATTCGTTCACTTTGTTTTCATTCGGCCACGTCCCAATCCTTGTCACTGAGTAACTTGGTCGACTAAATGAGTGCTGATCCATTAAGCGATCAGTGATTATGGATGAATTTGTTACACTGCCGAGCACATTCATCAAATCTTTTACCGTCAGAAAATCAGTGCATTGGATTGGACACCGAGAATAAATTATCCCTACGAACTAGGCGCCAGGGGCTTATCAAGAACAAGGTATGGGTAGATTAAAAGAGATTACTTGTGATGCGAAAAGGGAAGGAAGGCCCCTGTTCTGGTTGACTGGTGAATCGATATTCGATTCTATGTCCAGTTCCTGTTAGCTTTAGGGAGGACAGCCAACTTGAGCAGACACAAGAAATTCATTAAGTGGTCAAAGTCCAATCGTTCATATTGGTCTTCTGTGACCCATTATTCTACTGTTTAATTTGGCCCGTCGTTATAGCTTGAATCCCTTATGCGGCTTTTTCGCTCAGCTAGTCGATTGGCGTAATCAGTGCGATATTGCAGGAGCTGTGTTGACCATTGGCGAGGGTACTAGGTAAGACGAACCAACAGAGATCACAAAAAAGATGTATTTATCTACTGGTCAACCGTTACGTTAAGAGTATGATTAGGTAATCAATATCGTGGCGTCCGGATATGAAAGCCACGGATTCGCAACCTAAATCCACCAATTACTTCCTCCTCCAGTTCAGCATCTTTCCAAAATCAGTATAATAAGAAAACGAAACAGAATATAATAAAGCTAGCAATAATTATGTTGACGCCAGAGCAGTTAGCTAAAGAATGACATGCAGCAGTCATCGTCCGTCCGAAAATGAGAGTGAAATAGGGGAAATAAACATTTGCATCAGACTATAAGGAACACTAGATTTAGCTAGGCTGTGAGCATGTGATTAAATAGTTAGGTGTTGGCAGCAGCCTTACCCGAGCAAAATGAAATCATCCAATCTGCATGCAACGGAAAGCATGAAACCAGCCAATCACAAAAGACAATTTGAATCAAGTGGTTCAGGTGACTCGTATTGACACTGAACATCCTACATATACTTCCAACTTTATGCCAATAAAATGGGAGTTTTGGACAGCAGAACTAAGATCAGAGTAGGCCATGCAAGGTTAGAAAGTTGGCGGTCAATGACGAGAACAGAGAGAATTAATTAGTCCCGCCCGTCAAAAACAGAAGTAGCTGCAAAGTTCAGTTGTCTGAAGTTGTTGTCTGTGACTGACTGACCTCATCTTGAGTGATATTGAGTGGAATTTTGTGGTGGTCCGGCCTGTGATTACAACAGCTTATAAAGATGGGTTTCAAAAAATCGGTACTGAAAAAAAAAGATTTCCGTTATTGACAATACACGATAACATATGCGATCCAAACTTACAGGCGAGGACAATCCTGAAGCTTCACGAATAATCCAAGAGAAGATAGCGATCAATAACATTAATCAAGTATTACGAACAGTCATTGCCGGGATTCGATGATGTGGTCGAGATTCGGAGGGAACCATTCGACAGAGTCTACTTGCATAGATTACGCGATCACCAAATAACCTAGCAGAACTTCGAGTAAAACGTTCTATTAATATAAAGCTGTACTTCCAGTCCGGGGAACAGGAGATCAAGATGGCAAATCATCTGTACTCTTGGAGACGATAAACACTTCCTTCCAAGCCGTTTCTTTTATCACCAATTTGAGCGTCGTTCAGTGAAACTTCATCCGTCGGTGTACTAACGAGTGTCCAACCGTCTTGCGATCGTATTAAACGGATTCTTGGACGGGCGCCCTTTAACTAGCTGCGCTACAATTCTGTCATCTTATGTCGCTGTTTTTTTGTCGGATATTTGGTTCCATTATGTTCTCCGTTCTCCGCTACAAATGCTCGAAAATACTTTTGTTCAAAAACCATATCGTTTCCAAACGTGGACTGGAATCACGCATTGCTGCACCTCAACCATCTTCTCATCCTTAAAAATAAGGCACTCGTGCAAAACCAACTCCTGAGTGGTGATAACAATCGATTCCTATGGCAAGGCATTCGATTGTTGTGTGGTAAGAAGAAACGCGAAAACTTCTGCGGATGTCGCCAGCATCAATCATGCTTTCAGCCACCCTTCCACTTATAACCCAGTCATAGTTGGACAAGGTGATGCTAGGACAGTTACAAAATTTCCAGAAAAGAGGTGCTTAACCTTCTGCGCACCACTAAAATTACCACAGCGGTTGGTCCTGACAGTTTGTCATCAGCTCTTTTAATGCATGGTGCTGTGGCTCTGACGGATGCATTTACTTCTCTGATTAACTCACCATTAATCTCGTCTCCTATCTCTGACTGTCGGAGGCCCGTCTCTATTATTCCCATTTCAAAATCCACCAGTTCCACTGCTTTGGCAAAACGCTTTCGCCTGATCGCCTTAACATCTTCTGGTCTTAAACTGGCGGAGCGTGCTATACTTAAGTGTCTGCGTTCTTCTATGTATCCTCCGGACGACCCTTTTCAGTTTGCCTATAAATCTAGCAGGTCCACTTTGGGCGTTGTCGCCCCCTTCATTCATCACATTTTAAGTCCTTAAACGCGTCAATGAAATTCGTGCGTTGCGCATTTCTAGACTATTCGTCGGCATCTGACTTGGTCCCACAGTCTCATCTACTTCATGAACTGGAATTATTTGGTCGCTCGGGTCTTTATTAGCATGGCTATCTGATTACTTTACTAACCGAACCCAATGCACACGAATGGACAGTAAAATCTCAAAACCGTTAGTCAACAACTCCGGAGTACTTTCGGGTGCTATTCTTTCACTCTTTCTCTGCTCTATTTACACCGGCGAATTATCAACTAGCTCATCCTGTCATCGGCATAAGTATGCTGATGATGTTGCTCTCTCTCAAGCCGTTTTGATCAATGAGGACTTTCAAAGGTTTTCCAACAACCTGTCTTCTGCTTACGATTTCTCTGCACGAGCTGGTTTAAACCTCAACACATCTAAATGTTTCGAAGATCTGTTCTCTCTCTCGACCAGCCTACCCATCCGAAACGTCTTCCATCAACTCAAAACCTCTTACCGGGGTTGATTCTGTGAAATATCTGGCGATTTCTATTGATAAAAATCTGAAGTGGACTTCTCACATTTCTACTTGTGTAAAGAATCTCCGACGGTTGTCATTTCAAATCAGGAAGCTTCGACACTACAAGTTGAAACAAAATAGCAGCTTCCGATTTGTATACCAATGTTTTTCCAATCCCTCTTTACTGCTCTCCTATTATTTCTCCAGGTTTACTTAAAAAAGACTTTGAAATTCTTAGCCAGGGGCTATCAATTATTAGCCGTGTCTTTCATACCACCAACTGAGTTTTTCCTTCAATCTATGTGATCAGCACTTGTCCGCATGTGAGAAATTTGCCCACGAAATTCTTTCTGATCCCACGCATCCTCTGCACAACAATGTTTCAAGATGCTGCTCTCATATTTCGACACGGTCCGCTTTTCGTTCCATACCCTCTGGAATGACTATCTATAGGAACTCCACTGTCCCATATTTAGCACGAATTTTGACAAACCGTGGCCGGGTTTTAGCCGAATTCCTGGAATATCGCAGATTGTTAGAATGCGGTTGTTACTGTGAGTGCATGATCAGCGAAGTTTGGATTCAACCGCTTAATATCGTGCTACTAACTTAAAATATTTTTATAGTCACAAAAATCATGAATCCCCAGTGACAGTGACACTAACGTTACCTAGCATACAATTAGTGAATGTTATTATTTGTGAACTGCGCCATGCTGCTGCTTTTGAGTTCTGTGAGTTGGAACCGTTGAACAGTGTTCAAAATAGATTAGAAATCAGGTTATTCTTGCTGGGCAATCTGAACTCTATGTGTCTACCGAAAGTCCTGAAACGTGCTCCAAACAAAAAAAAACAAGACTGGTGGATACGGAACAGTCTATTGCACAAGAGACTGAAAGATCTGCACACGATGAATCAAGACTATCGACTGAACCATTTAGGTGGGTCGCGAGCACAAATTTTCACACCAGACGGTTCCGCATCGTGTTTTGAAGTTATTTTTTTCTTTGTTGTCCCTGTCTCCGCCGATTCCACTTGGCTTTCGACCTCGACTGAATCTGACGCTGCAACCGAATGACCTTTAGAAGCCAGGTCTCTAGTCTCTTGTTCTAGTTCGGTTTTGGAGACCTCTGAATGCAACGCATCTAGTGCGGTGGATGGTCGTTTGGTCTCAAACAGATTGGGGAATTCGAACGTCACTCCAGGGGCCTGTTTTGGAATGGTGAATCATTAGAAAGGAGAAACAAATAAGAGCCCCTGTGGGAGCATGTAGATTGGTACGGTCGTTGCCGATTATTTATGTAATCCAAAGGCATATTTCCAGAAAATGACAAGATTTGACATACAGTGCTTCATTGTAGGTACCATGAATAATGATTACGCGAAGCCTACATGAACAAAATGAAGAGAAAAAAACTTTTCTGAATTAACTAATAAGCGACTCATATTTTTCAAGAAATAACACTACTTTCCCTTCAACTCGATCCCGTCCAACTACATCATGGATCGGATAATTGGTGCAGGCATTCACGGATCACCATCCGGTGTGGAACAGAGTTCGGATGTTTTGTTGACCGAAATAGAATTCATGGACGAGGTGTTCGCTCTGCAGGACAAACCAACCGCCTTACAACCGTTTATAAGTAGTCACGTTAGATTTCCGTGATAAAGTCGGTACAAGCAAACTAAGGCCTAAAGGCCAACTAATCGACCGCTTGCATGCATTTATATATGTAAGCTCCACAATCCTTTTAGGTAGTCGAGCCAACAAATGGTCGAGGTCGGCATAAATTTCCGTCGAATCAGACGTTAACGGTCGTTTCGAACACTAAACCAGAGCAATGACCGTCAGACAAGTAGGCAGACTTTCTCGCACTGGGCTTGTGTTCACACATACACATACGGGTTTACGCATTTGCAGACTTGGCACTAGAATGACACGCAATAACATGGACAAATTTACTGTTATTCATCGCACTACTTTTAAATTCCATAACTCCCCGTTACTACAAGTTTCGCGTTTTTCTCCAAACTTCACAGGAATCTGACCGGCGGTAGTCAAGAGGATAAGGTCGTAGTGTTTAGACGCCAATGTCGCAGGTTACAATCCTTCCACCGCTGGTAAACTTTCTCGCTTGGCAGCCCTCTGTTGGGCGCGACCCCCATCCTATAAATGACTTGTTTCATTAAAAAAAGTAAAAAAATGAGAAAACGTTAGGAATTTACAAATACTTTCCAAGGAAAAAACGACACGGCTTCCGTTCGGACCCCTTTGTAAGTGTGGAAGAAAATTTCATGCAAAAACCATTCAAGTGCTCGGAAGGGAAATTGTTCAAATAAATCAAATCCGATATCTTGACATGAAGCACAGCTGATTGACCTCACTCTGAATTCGTCACACGAGAAACGTTTGAGGTTCCCGTCAGCAACTTTGGGGAGGCGGATAAACCAAACCAAACCCTAACAGTAGCCAATTAGCTGATACCACTAAAAACAGGATCGTTTGACTGTATGAATTCCGAACATAACGAATTATATTGCCATCAAATTCTGAATGTCAAATGAGAAGAGCTTATGACAACAGGACTTGCAAAAGAACTGAAATGTGGTCGATTTCTGTATGAAGATACAATTTTGCAGACGATGATGAACAAAGACCATAATTTTAACCAATAAGATTTAGCTAATCTGTGAACGCACTGGAAGTATGCGCAACTAAGTACACGGTGTCTTGGCCTCCTCTAAATTCACTTTATTAATCTGAATCATTCAGAATCATTGTTTACGTCCATATGATCCTCTTTGGTTAGGAGTCGATGTGCTGCAAGATCCTGGGACAAAAGTTCCAGGAGCCATTCGAGATGTGCGTGGATCATTGTCCATTTTCGCTCGCGTTCGTCTGCACTGAACAAAAGTTTCTAGTTTTGATGGAGGAAAATAATTAATTTTCCATTCAATTATCACAAGGGTGGTTTAACGAAACGATAAAATATTCTGTTACGAGCAGCACTTCATGAATACGTTTCATTCTACAGCACATTTGGATTTAGTTAAAAATACCTCATTCTAAGCTTTTGAGTGATATCAAGGCGGTCTTTAAAGATCATTTGTCCAGAGTTGTGAGGCTTAGGGTCCTGCGGGCACCTCACTGTTCTGTCGATGCAAATTTTCTGACCGTTTTAGTGTTGAACAGTATAGTTGATACCTGACCCAAGATTGCACACACACAGGCAACAGATCATTTTATAGGCAGCCTAATCCGTGACGTTTAACTTTTCAACCATTCATCGCCGTTAATGACTTCATTCTGACGATGAAATTACTTGACTTTTTATTCCTTACTTCATTTATTGATGAAAGAACAATGTGCATCACTATTCAGGACTGAAGACACGACCAAGTGCGGTATTTGATTGGCAGCGGGAGGATCCAAACAGGCGAACTTCATGTTGAAATGCTGCGCTGTTAGCCGTTTGAACATTGCCGATAAGCAAGATTCCTACCCGCCATTTTTAACAAAATTGCACAAGCTCTGATGTGAGTGATTCTTCTCCTGATAGTCACTATACTGTTCAAACGTGACTTCAGTAGTATTTGCTCATTTATGTTGTTCATTCGTCAGAAAACCTCATAAGTACATATTAATGCCTGTCTTTATCTCGACTAGAAGAATTCAGGCGTGCATCGGTCATTTGGGATTCGGTCTTTCCACATGAATTGTGAGTGGGTCAGCACTGAGTCCAAGATGCGAATAAGGTTGCACCCATAGAGTAGTTCAATTTACACAGCACGCAAGAAGATCGGCCTCTGGGGTCGATCTAAACCCCTTGAGTTAGTCAGTAAAATCGATGCTTTAGATTGGTTCAAACGGTTTGGTTTCATAGATATATGGCACCAGCATGGCAGGATGGGAAAAAGGTATTACACATAACAGTGAGCGAAAATAAGGGACTGGTCGATCCTGCGAAGTGCGAGTTTGGCTGGTATGCTGCATGGCATCAGCATCACCAGTTTAAGATCTGAACCGCGTAAACCATTACTTTTAGATGACAGAATGCTTCCACTCAGATTGCGAGGCCAAGACGCATCGAATCAGGTTAAATTTGATGTCAGTTTCCTGATACTCGTACAATAAGTTTGGTGTGAGCATCACGGGGCTTCTTCTAGCCATATCCAGAAAGGCTGCATTGGTATGTAACATATATCGTCACCAACGGCAGTGCCAAAGTTTATTACGTTTTTAGTATATATATATATATATATATATATATTTCCGGAAAATTTTGTTCAGTCGTCTAGATACTACTTACCATATACGTATACATATATATATTACAAAATGCCGGAGATTTAGTCATAGGCGATGGGACGTAGTCCTTTAACCTGTTGTGGTGTGATTCGGACGCGTTGTCTTTCGTATCGCATGGGTGGTTTCTATGCTGTTTAACCGACACGTGCCATAATTTCGCGTTGAAGTTGAGACCTCACGCACTACGCAAGTAGGGCAGCTGGGATTCAGTTTGTCAAGTTTGCCTGTGTATCTCCGGGCGCAGGACAACCTAGACCCTCGTTAAAACATCCTCGCAATTCAGATATGACCGATTTAAGAAAACATCTGACGGGCTATTGAAATGTCAAAAGTAACAATATTCATTTGATCCATTAGGGAAATCAGAAAAAAACTTGAGAATGTGTCTAGAAAATCTCTTTAGTTTCACTGTGAACACCCTATCTTAATGTCTTTGGTTCCGTTGGCTTCCGTGTTTTTTCAACTTCAGAAACTGAGATAATCAACGACAAAAATCGCGAAGAGGACGGTAAACTATGATTTAAGGTAGACGAGGAATGTTCGCATACTTTGGAGTTCCAATACCTACGACAACCAGCCGATTTATTATAATATCCATCTGTGATGTGCTTGAAACTTAAGTGTCGGGAAAAGGGCATACCTGATAGCCTCTCAGGTCCACAGCAATGCGAACGGAAAACGGGAATTATGATCGTGAGACCGGGAGTGGAAAAGAAAAATATGACTCCATTAGATCAGGTGCGATAGAGAGCTGGGCGACTAGTTGACTATTGCTACTCCCCCTTCCGCATGTGGTCTCAAATGTTACTTAGGACAAACCCTAGATGGATAAATCAACCAGGAAGCGTGAAGGTGGTGGGTCGTTGTATCCACTGTTCTGGTCAAATTCAACACAACCAAGGCAACATCCCACCGATTATGTCAATCGGTAATCTGGGCGGAAAGTTCGCATGCAAAGGTCAGTAAACAACAGTGCCCTGATCTATTCAGAGAACAAATCAACCACTGGGTGCAAACCACAGAAAGCCAATATAAACGAATCTTTCGTCTGCTTGAGTTAGTACTGCTCACTAGAGTTAGCGGGAACGGACTGTGTCGAACTGAAGGTAGAATTCACTGTCTATTGGGAATTCGAAAGTCGACCAGACGTTTTGCGTGGTATAACAGGAGGGTTTCCTACACTTTCTGTTCTATAGATAGTCTATTTCCATTTATCGTCGAGCTACATTTGGTCCCAAAGAACATGACGATGAGGAATTAAATGGAAGCCAATTAGCTTTAATAACGTCTATGGAAAGCAGCGAGAAAAGACAGTTAAACGACTTATTCGGAGCAAAGCAAAAGAGGGTGTAAACATGACCAGTGGTGGCCAAGCGGATCACAAAATTAAAAGCAGGTGTCCAAATTCATTACCCACCACCAATTATTCTGACTCAACTTGAATTAACTTCCGAGGAGAGGGAACACGTTGTCGCCCAGTTACTAATCACTAAGAGACTCAGGCTTATAGTTACCAGCTCTTACAGATGGTTTGGTGAACCTTAGAGACTACAGACATCACATTCGACCCACGGTATAGAATGAAAAACGATTGACTGGGAGGAACCAGGTGGCGAACACTAAATACTTAGCGAATTTCTTAAGTCAAAACTGGCAGTTTTTATGGATCAAGCTATCAGCATAGTGACATTTGGTCGTAAATATTCACAGGCTGAATCTGTCCATGGTCGGTCAATTCCATATTCGGGTCCGATCCCCTTTGAGAACGATGGACTACTACAGAACGAAAGAATATCTAAATTTACACAGGGGTGCAAGCTGTTCTTAGGAAAAGATAATAACGGTAATAAAAACGAGGATCAGTATAAGGACTATTTTCGATAATATTATCACTGAGACTCAAACACTTATGAAGGCATAAATAAGTCGAAGTAAAAGACAAAGGAGAACAGTTTGTTATCTATCGTTTGAAAAATCTTACCAAACGAACATAGGCTAATTTTTCGTAACGTTCCGGCTTTGGGGGGAACAGAAGCGGGTTTGTCATTCGGTTAGACACTTTCTCAGCCGGTTGGTCAATCGGTTCCACTGCAGAAAATATCATTCACTATTAGAATTAGGAATAATAAAAGACTTACAATCATGGGACACTTGTTTTACACGAACATGTACAACAGGCACATCATAAATCCTTTCCAAATACTGTTGCACATCATACTTGGTCATTCTACGCTTCGAAAAGGGGGTTTTAATATTGTTCATGAACAAGAAACCGAATAGAACGCAGACTTACTGCGGGTGCACCTTGAACACAACATGATCTGGAGGGTTGTTCGGTCCCGGGTAAAGCATTTTCATCCAGTATGGTGGCAGGAAACAGCGTGGTCGAGGATCACCAGGGGTGAATTTCGGATACTCCACATAACGTTGCCAGAGAGGGCTAATACAAGAAATAGTGACTGCAGTTCACTTTTATAATTCGACCAACAGGCTTACACATAGTGTAGTGTCTTTGGAAGATAAATAGGACGTATGAAAATGACCGGTCGCATTTTTGGTGAGAAAACAAAACCTGTTGTAGCAGAGGGAAATATTATTCGACGAGACAAATTAGTAACAGTGCGAAGGTTTAGAGATGGGAAGGAATGTTTACAATCAGTTCTGATAACAAAGTTCAACCGTATCAGAAGCTGTTTCAAATGTTGTTTGGCGACTACGGTTGACTAAAATGTCACAATTACAGGTGATGGTCAAGTGGATTAAGCATGTCACCTAAGAAAGGTTAGAGATTCGGATCCCAAATTTCCCAATCTCTTTAATGACAGACGTCAATTCACTGTCCCTCGAATTGTTGCACTTGATCTATCTAGATCTTACGTGACTCTATACCATCCCAAGTTTTAACAACACAGTTTCTGTTCTTACACCTCGTGTTGTGGACCCTAGTGGCCATGGGCCATAACCTTATCATTGAGCTCATGCATGAAGTAAGCTACAAAACAAATCCCACATACCACTTTTCCTCTTCATCCGGGAAAACCTACACAATTTTTCGAAAGTTTGATAGATACCGTTAGCCTTTATTAGTTACGGAAATGTCGAAACTCGACAAGTAATTTTAAATGCAATGTGGAATGGATAATTATCGGAGAGTTCGGGTTTCCATGAGTTGCAGTATCACGGGGGACCTTATAACTTTGTAAGCAGCTGTTGATAAGCAAGCTTTTGAGGTTGGTCTAGAGGTCTATGCAGCCAAAGTTAAAAAGCTCGTAACATCCATCAATGACTCCGAAATGAGCCCCAGGACTGAGTGGTCAACAGGCAGGAATTGCATCGGTGTTTTAACTATCTCGGTTCCACCATCCTTCTAATCCGATAAACCGCAGATGATGTGAAACCGTGTACTGACGTCGTCCGAATGACTTCTGTAAAGCTGAAAAACCCTCTGGCGAGGAAAACAGATTAACCTCAAGACTGAGCTCAAGATATTGATCGTGACAGTCCTGCCAGTCCATGATTAGCGAAGGCTGGCCACTAAGAAGTGGGGATATCAAGGACTGGTTTTGCTTACTGGCGCCTTAGATTCACATTGAAAATTCAAATCAATCCATTAAAAGTTGCTACCGGATCATCCATCTTTCGACGTAGTAGTTTGGTCTCGTCCAAGCTCCAAACAGCATTTCAATGACACTAACACGATATCGAGGCTGAGATTATCGATGAGCAGGACAAGTAAAAATTTAGCTGTACACCCTATGGAAGATATGAATCAACCGCAGCTTCCAAAGGTGTATGACACGCCGCAGAAAATGAACTGGACTGAAAATTTGAAAGAATTTTGTTCCTAACAACCATGCACGGGCGACTATAACCAGGTATACATGTAGTTTAGTTCAGTTTTTACAGAACACTAGTGACGTCATCATCATCAAAATCGTTCAGCGTTAAACAGCAAGGCAAGCCTTACTGACCGCTGCCTTTCCCCAGAGTTACACGTTCATATAAAAAGAGTGAATATCCAAGGAGAACAGGGAGTGGATCTACACAGGCGGGAAACGATAAGACGCTGCTGCAGCCAACGCACGGAACACAACGTAACTGTACAAGCGCACTCTTTCAATCATTCCGATTCGACAGAAAATGAAAACACGATCGCTACTGTTCTCGGCTCAGTGTCACATCCTTAAGTGTCTCCAGCCAACTAGTTGACAGGTCTTTCGGACCCCAACCACGAAGACGTGCGACACCTACTTTAGCTAACTTTGCTGTGCATTTTCTCATCGCACGTTATCATGTCATCTGTTGGCCTCCACATGGCTTCTTCCAATCCTTGGGAGAAACCCAAAAAGGACACGATATGGTAGACGAGTCTTCGTCATACGCAACACGACCCAACCAACGTAGTCTAATAAGTTTCACACACCGAGATAGGGTATTCTCAGAACTGGCACCTAGTACTAGATTCCTGACCTCTACATTAGTCACTAAGTTACTCCATCCAATCCTAGCCGTTCTACTTAGACATCGGCGGTCGAAAACCTCCAACCGACGAACATCTCCCACACGAATATTCAATGTCTCGCAACCGTACAACAGAACTTAGCGCACTGTGACACAGTACGCACGAAACGCACCGAAATTTCCAAACTTCGAGCGAATCATATCAGGCATACACCACACAGCTGCTTCAGCTCACAGCGTAGCTCCCCGAGCCTCGGATATAGCGCGTGTTTTCTCTACCTGCCCCGACGTCTACCACCTTTTCGACACGCTCCTGACCCAAGGACAGCTGAAACGGTCCACAATCATTAAGTTCCTCCTCCTCCCGCACACCAATTTTGACCACTGCTGTACCGTCCAGTCCCTCAAAGCCCGCACTTCTACACTTTGAGTCGTAAAGCACATGCCAAACACCGGAGCACATCCGCCACTCCGGAGTCCCTATCGTCAGTGCCCATTCGCTCCGCACGCTCCGCAAACTAGACAAGGGCAACAAAACTAATCCTGCGTCGATCTACGCGGTCGCATAGCCTCCCTCCAACCTCCACAGTCCTCGACTCTCCTACATCCGCGAAACTCTTAAAGCACCTGTCCAACACCCCACATCGGTCCATGAGGCAACAGCTTGAAACCAGGAACTCGAAGCATATCGGGAGCAATCCCCGCTAGTCCCGATTATCTTTGCACTGAACTTGATAGTTCCCATCATCGTAAACCCTATCCGACCATAGGTACGCCAGTACAATGCTCGCACAGGTTTACAATCTTCGTTGGCACCTATCGACTCCGCGTGGAGAGCGAGCTGATCATATTGCTGGTCGATCAACGGAGTCGACAGAGCAAACTTTTCATAGTCCAGAGAGAATCTTGTGATCGTAGGGCGGCGGTGTGTGGGATGCGTTTCGAGTATTTTGGCGAAGGAAAGTGAAATCACGTGGTTGATGCAACTCTCGGATTTGGGGACGAACCCGGCTGGTTTCGGGATATTACTGTTGTTTGCCGGATTTGGTCTGGTCTGTGTCACACCCCTGAACGCAAAGACATAGAGGAACTCGCAGTGCACGATAATCCCAGGCAGCCAGCCTGTAGTCTAAGTAGGACACGAACACACACACAGGTTGGAGGCCCCACAAAGTTCGGCTCAAAGACTCAAGGCTCGTATCAGCACATACAAATTGGACAGATCTTGCCGCTCCTTGTAATGAGCAGTCCACAAGGACACAATAAGGCGGCCGCGAAAATAACGACGCTACCCAGCCCGCTGGAAGAGAGAGGACGAACGCAAAGCAGTTACTGCGCGCGTTTGATTGTTGACTCCACCACATCAAGTCAGAATTCAAATGTAACTCTATACGTTTATATAGTTTTGTTTGAGTGGCCTTGATCGGATGTTGTGGACTAGCCACTCACAGAACGGGCTTTTGTAAATCATTTCGCGGAACATACTAAAAAATTTTCAACGCTGCAAATTTATTTAAAATAAATATCAATTTCGACAATATTAAGAAAAGGAACAGATTCTTTTGACGAAAATTCAATATCTCAGGATGAATGTGGCGGGTTTCAAAAATCCTTGATTGGTCATCGACCATAAAACTTCCCACTATTTTGTTTAAAAATGAGGAATGTTACATGTACGCGCAGCGT
>LUCM01006679.1:15178-32379 GCA_008360955.1 Fasciolopsis buskii
GGAGATGTTCGTCACTTGAAGGTTTTCGATCACCGATTTCTACGTATTATCGTTATGGTCTGATGGAGTGATCGGGTGATTATTGTGGAGATCAAGAATCTAGTATTAGGTGCTATTTCTGAGAATACTTTATGCGAGCGTATAAAACGTGGTAGACTAATCTGGTTTGGTCATGCGTTGCGTATGGCGAACACTCGTCTACCCTACCGTGCCCTATTTAGGGTTCCTCCCACGGAGTGGAGGAGGCCATTTGAAGACCAACGGATGACGTGACAAAGTGGAACAAAAATGTACAGTGAACTTAGATGAAGTGGACGTCTCACGTTTTTGTGGTTGAGGTCGGGAAGGCCCGTCAACTAGGTGGCTGGAGACACTGAAGAATATGACCGTGAACCGTGAAATTGCGGCGATCGTGTTGTCATTTTCTATTTAATCAGAATGATTGGTGTGGTGCGTTTGTACAGTTAGACTGTGCTCCATGTGTTGGCTACTGATGCATTCTTATATTTTCCCGGATGTGTAGGTGCTCTCCTCGTTCTGTTTGAATATTAACTCTGTTTATGGGAACATGTAACCGTGTTGAAAGGCAGCGGTCAGTGAGATTTACCTTGGTGTTCGGCGTTGGGCGATGTTTATGTCAATGTTCAGGATGAGTATCCTGGCAACCTGTGTTTCTGCGATGTAAGTATCTTCCCTTCGATTAGCATCTCCTTTGATGACAGTTAACATCTAATGTTTGTTGTAGTCCTTCTTGTCACCCGACCTCCGTGTTGCGTGATTAGGTCGCCCGCGCATCCGTAGCCATCCTCCCGTGATAACGACAGCCAGCGCTCATGGCTTTCGTTGATCTTTGTCACGGACGGCGATGATCGGATTAAGGTCGAGTGAATGTGAATGAAATATTTTTTCTACGGAATAACAAAAGCTGCACATATCTGGTCGTTTAGTTAGCAGTCTTCGGTCTTCAATTCTCCTTATCGTCATCCGAAATTGGTAATAAATGGCAATCGCCCTTGATATTTACATGGAGGTATGTAGTTGTTCCATTCATTTAAGTTTATATGCGTGCTTACGGTCAAGTGATTTAGCTGGTCTGACGGTGTATTACGAATTCCCCAGGATTGTTAGTGTTTTTGGTGCAGTTCTCTGAATCCACCGCCGTCTTCATAAGGGTATTGGGGATGCTTCTCGTAACAGCACGTGCGTACGGTGGAGCCCATTAGTGCTACTGAGGCTGCCCAATTTAATATCGGCTGGTGGTGGTTGGCATATTGACGTAGCTCACGCCTTCATTACTGTTCGCGTTTTCGCCTAGTCTAGATGCACAAACCCGAAGACCACTTGCTCCGCATAACTGTAGACGATAATCGCTGGTTTGAGTCCCAGTTGCAGATTTCTACTGGGTTATCAGCACAACAGAATGCCTAGAATCCGGACGAACATTGTAAGCAGGTGAACGAGACCTTGCTTCTAGAGTTGTTATCCATTTTTTAATTGAGATGGTTATTCAACTCACTCCATTCTCATCTGTGAATAGTGGCATCAAATTTTGCTCAAAAATCAGAAGTAGCTGTAGACTATCTGATTCTATAAGCAGACGATCACGCTTTGCTTCTGTTAAGTTGCAGGCATTTCTCGATGGTCTCACCGATAGTTTAGGTATGTTGGCCGCGTTCTATACCTTTGGAATGTGAGTTCCTGTTTCGGTACTAGATTGACTGGAGGACGAGTCCTGTGCTAGGAAGGGAAGTTCCGAATAAGTTAGGTAGTTTTAGTAAGGCCGTTACGCTTCACCGTATGTTGGTATATGAGACAAAGCATCTTCGCGTATTCAGAAGGTTGGACTAATACTCATCAGTTTGTGACATCTGTTGCATTGGTGTTACATGCATTTATTGGTTGAAGGTCGAGTGTGCATTGGTGTAGTTGGCTTTGACCTACTATACGACCGACTGCCGCTTGAACTTCACCCGTTGTTTAGCAGCGCTCCTGACTTTCTTGAATATTTATTTTATCAATCAGTGATTTTTTGTTGTCTCAACATTCCAGCCACCGACGCTGTGGTCACTTAGCACGAGTTATCAACACGGCTGTAGTTTTGAAATAAGTTGTCATTCATTCAAATGACGGTAATTCGGATGCGAAAGTCATCAGATGGTTTATCTGGAAAGCAATCGAACTCAGGTTCTGTAGGTACAGTTGATCAATTCTCAAGCCAGCTACGTCTTAGCCGGTCCACGTCGTCTGCGTGATGCATCAGCATCACTACGATTGGCCAGAAGTTTGAATTAGAGCTACGGCACTATTTTCTGGCCAGGATGCATGTCCTCGGGGCGGTCATGCGCAGGAACGTGCCCTGTTGTCTAACCAGTTGTAAAGCCTGTTTATAGATAGAGGTTGCTATGGAAGTGAGTTGCGTGAGCATAAGTTTAATGCTGTTTAATCCAAGTGTAAGTATTAATAAATGAACATGTACACCTTCTTTGTCTTCATCTGTTCTTGTTTGGTCTACTTCGATGTTTTTTGCAATGCATGGAAATACAGAACATGATCGGTAGATAAAATGTCTTGAGATTTTTTTCGTTCAAAAGATTTTCAAATTACAATATCATCGTCCTCTTCTATTAGATTCTCCGTCATTTTGGAAAATTGACTCAAAGCGGTGTTCATTTTTCTTCGTATGCTTGCTTTAGTGACTCGTTTAACTATTTCTCATGAAAAACCTTTGTTCCCATACATGTTTCGTTTCGACCAATCACGAATAGGGTGGTGGATAATCTGCCAGTCATAGTGTGCTTGCAACAAGACAATCAGCGACGTTACTGTACCTCGTCTGTGCCTCTGGGATGCTTCGGTGATTCGAATGATGTGGCTGGAACTATCTGTGCATCCCAGGTAAGTATCCAGTTTATCGTTGTTAGTTAATGTTAACTTTTTAATCGCCTTTCTAAACCATCACTAAACGATAGTACCAAACAGAAGATATCATTATCCTTAACACCAACATCGCCATCGCCCAGCGTTAAAAACCAAGGCAAACCTCACTGACCGCTGCCTTTCCACCAGAGTTACGTGGTTTTATAAGAAGCGTGAATATCCTAGACAGAGAGGGAGTAGACCCACACGGGCGGAAAAAGATAATGTTTCAGTAGCCAACACACAGAACACAGTCTAACTGTACAAAAGTACTTTTTCAATCATTCTGATTCGATGAAAAATGACAACACGACCGCCACCGTTTCGCAGCAAAATCAAAACATGGTTCGAATCAACGTACGTAATCCAGTACGATTTACAATTCTGCACAAAGCTGCGCCAACGGTAGTTTACTGCAATATGGTCGATCTGACTCAGACTGCTTGTCGAGTTAGAGCGCCATGTTGCTGTCCGACGCGAACTGTCGAAAATCCGTGCTAGAGAGAAACAAATGGTTGCCTCTACAAAAGTGGAGAAGCTAAGCAGGCAAGGCGCACCGCCCACCTAAACAGGCTTCCGATACACTCAGTTTTCCAACTTGTGCATTAAAATCCCCTGCCACCTGTAAATGTAAGAGCTACTGCTGTTCCAAACAACAGTGATGAGTTCGTCATGAAACTCGTCTTTTTGCGTGTCGGCGCAGCAGTCTGTTGAGGCATATGCCGAGATGACTAATGAACTACGCTTAATCTTTCCGGACGCTGACTGATCCCCACAGTCTCACGGCGCACAAACGACTGTTGACTGGGATCCAGTCTAGAAGGGCTGCTTCAACCTTCTCACTGAAGACTATTCCTACACCGTCTTGACCCACAACTTGAGCCGCTTCGTCTCCTGAAGTGTGCAGGAAATATCTTAGCGATACATTAGGCGCAGTTAGTTAAATTATTCCACTCGAATCCTGAATTCATGTTTCACTGACACAGTAGACATCAGTCGAAAGTGAGTCCATTGTCAGAGTCAAACACGCCTGTTGGCCAGCCTGTATTAAAGTGCGCACATTGAAAGAACCGAGATTCACAGGTTGACGAGGCTTGAGAACATGTGAGCCAGTAGGCTGGAAACCACTTACTACAACTACTTGACAATGACAGTTGCGAGTATCGGATGTGTTATCAGCGGGAACATTATGGGTTCGCAGAGGGGGCAAAGAGATTTGGTTGGAGATAGAAGAGACTAGTTGAGTGAAAGAGAGGGAACTCTGAGGAGTAGCACACTTATCGCTTCCCACCACACTCGATCCAATGGGGAGCGCGGTCCTGATTATCCTGCGCGACGCCCGATGCACTATGGAGTTATTTGTGGACTTTTAATATGAGCTACATAGTTACAATATAGATTGAAATCTCCGTCCATGTGTTCTGCGTAATTAATTTACTTGCCCGCGATGGGAGTTCTTTCGTGTTCTCTTTTTTTGGATGTTCTTTTGGTTAAAATCAGAGGTTTTTTCCAGCTGTTTGCGTAACATCTGGTCGTGAAGACGTTTGCCCGCCCAATTTGTCTGGTATCTACAAAATTTGAGTGATTGAGTTAGTTGTTCGAGTTACTATTCAATTGGTTCTATGGTTTCGGTTTTACTTTTGATCTTCCGTCGGTTGTAGTGTGTGATGCAGTTCCATGTCTACTTTATATCGAATTAGATTCAACTGCAGATGTTCTTTCTGTTCGCCGGAGTCCGGCGAATCCCAGCCGTCGACTTTAAATACTATCGAACCAGTTAAATATATAAGATAGTTTAAGTTGTTCCGTTTTCAACGGTCGACTTTCAGAGAGAATTCAAAATCTTGTGGTTTTCGAGCTCTTAACGAACAATGATACCTGGGAATCAAAGTTCAAACTGAAAGGAAATCAGTAAGAAAACACCGGATCATTTTGTAGGCGTTATCCAAGACAACGGACCAAATTCCTTGCCTTCTTAGAAGTAGGTTCGGCCATGTTGCTGAGGCGAAAATCCGTCTTAAAAGTTGCATACAGAGAACAGTAATCTTTTTGTTCCTTATTTAGTCGGAATTATATCGAGTTTCTGTTCATTCTTATAGGTTCGATCGAAGAATGATGTCTACCTTTTCAATCATTTTCACTTCCGTGTACTATATCATCAAGTGAAGGACGCTTGGAGCGATGAGGGTCTCAACCGCATCATTTCGGTGCTGGTGGAACCGCGAAGGTAACATTATCCCCTTGTATTTTTAAGATCTGTCTATCTGGAAACACTGCCTTTTCAAGCTCGAGTTAGGAAAAAAAACCCGGTGAAATAAAGTCTGAATTGAAATTAGGATTTGTACCTTTAGTTGGTTAAACTTGGAGTTGGCGTGCCTAACATGGAATCTGATCTCAAAAATGACTAACCAATATCTCCATTTCCGTGAGTTTTGAAGAACACCAGACAAATATGTCCCAACTTTGCATGGTTCTGCTCGGTACTCAGGATTGTGATGAAAACGGTCTTAATCGACTGTAAATATATCTTTAAGAGAAAAGATGAGATGATAGATTGTAAATCCGTTTTTTACCGATAGTTTTAGTGTGTGTTGCCTAACACGAATATCCAATATGGATAAGAAAACGAACTGTTCTGGATGAGCACGACGGGTCTCAAGATTATCGCCAATTATCAGCTAAATTTATCCCTGTGCTTGCGCACCCCGTAAGTTGGTTTTGAAACTGCAGTCTTGGTTGAATCAGTTGAAGGTTGCGTGTGCGATATGCGTATCGGGTATATATACGAGGTGGTTTTCAATGATCGCAAAACTGGTTGTATGCTTCTCGTGCATATCCATAGTAGTTATATCGAATATCCAATCTGATGACCATGAGTTCACGTTTTGACCGTTTGCTTGGAATAATCGACGAATCTTCGTTGTGATTCCTAAAAGAAGTCATCCATGCGCACTCTTTCAGTAAATGTAACCGGTCTCTTTACCAAGCATATGGAGAATGGGAGCGGCTCACAATCCCGGATGACGGTCGTTTTTCGGAAACTTCTGATTTGGAAATAACTAAAGTTATCAGTACGATCTTCTACAAACTCGAACCAAATGCAAAACGTTTTTTCATTTAAATAATCCTTTATTCCATATACTGCACGTTAACTCAAGATGAATAAAACGTCTTTTCATTTTATTCTACCTTTTTTTTTGTTATTTTATGTTTTTTACGCGGAAGACACCGTTGAGTAAACTGCAGCGCGTCTTGACAACGTTGACATTTGTCGGGTACTCTGTCCATCACGTCTAACGTTCGAACATGACTAAGCAGAAAATTTCCGATCATGTTTCAATGATGATGCTCACCACGCGTGCTTCATTGCCATGCCGCCTGGTGTGCAGAAAATGCCAAGGCTCCTTCGACAAACAGTAATCTAAGCCTAAAAAATGTTTCCGTTTTGACCTCTGTAAACTGTCTCGTACTTTTTAAGTCCAAACATTCGTTTCGTAATTCAGAGTCACATGATTTCTACTTTCATCCTTAGAAGCAATCAACTACCGATGTGGCTCTTTTCAAATGCGTTTTGTGAAGGCGACCACTGGACTTTGTTTCTACGATGACGGCCATTGGTTATTCATCTTCTACGTGTTCTTCTGTTGTTACCTGCGACTTTGACAAATCATTATTAAACGTCTTGAGTTTAACGTCAGGCTATTTCAGACACTTGGCATTTATCGAAACGAGTAACCTAGTGTGATTGTCTCCTTAGCTGGATGATGACGCGCTATTTTATATCAACTCATCATGCAGTTATTATTACACTTAATGCTTGAGGTTGTACCGGACATTCTGTTTACACGAGTGCAATAGTTTCAAACAAGATTTCTGGTCTTTCACCAATGTGCTCTCTCGTGTGACACGGCACTTATCCATAATTGCTTCACTGACGGAGTGAACTGTTCGCTTCACATGTCTTCATAAACAGTGGTTCGAAGGAATATCTGATGAGCCTGCCGATCAGTCGTAGAAACTTCCATGTCCTATCTATTTTCCTGGAAATGTGTTGTTTCATGCATTCGCCAAGAATCTTGTAAAATTTTCCGCACTATATATGTATATATGTATATATATAATGGTTGAAGTTATAATTTGCATGTTTCTCTTTCTAATCTCTTCCCCACACGACTGATAGTATTGCGCATCCTAAGGGTTCACCGGATTGTGGCAGTTCTGCTCCTATGATTCTGCCGGCTCATTTTAATTCTGAGTTGTCTATTACTTACACATATAGTGTACTGTATGAGGTAAGTTTGAAATAAACCGGTCTTGGTGAAACAAGAATATGAACATATGGCAACATCTCAGCCAATTGATGCACAATAGTATGATATTTCTGGCATGGTATATGCATTCGCATGAGTATATGGATCAGTCATTTTCTTTATGCACACACTGTAAGTTTAGTATTGAGCCACTACATTTGCATTTGCAATGTAACAAAAATCAACAAATTATGGTTTTGAACTTAGTGGTGTTTCGATTTGATTTTGTAGGAACTTGACAAAACCTTACTGAAGATTTGTACACTTTTGTATGTAAGCAAATTTAATGGATCAAGTAAAGGAATAGCGACGAAGATGTCCTTAGGAACAAATTTGCATCGGATGGATGAAATACAATTTGGCAACTACCATTCGTCATGTTATTATTCAGCACGAGTTTGTATTATAGCATGATGTCGTCAAAGCCTCCGGGGGAAAAAGGGGAACAAGGCAAAGGAAAGGGAGTACGAAAGGAAACGCGTTTAGATATAGTTTGTCATAGATGCTACACCTTTTAAACGTGTTCATGTCGTTTATTGTTCATCATGATCCATAGCTGGTGTATCGCCGAACACAGCACTACTCCGGTGCCCAGACTGAAGTCGACGGCTGTCTTGATAGATCCCGTCCGGAGACTTTTGCCGGGAAAAATTCTCAAGGCTGCTGAACCATATTGGTCACTTCATAACACCATCACCGCTTGTAATTGTTCATGAAAATTGCATTTGTCAGGAAAAAGCTGATCTCTGCAATTGCCACTTCAGTGAGTATGGCTAACCAGTTTATTGACAGTTCTGCCATCCGTGGCTTGTGTTCTCTCCAGGTAGGGTGCAGTGATGCGCTCGGAGAAAGTGACATTTTGCATTGTGAGCACGGTTTATAAGACACGTGGAGAATTTGGAGGTGATTTCGATGACCTTTACAAGCGGTTCGCATGAGTGGTAAGAAATTTATAACGTCTGTATAAAACAAAACACCGACCATCAGTAGAAGGAAGTTGATAGAAGACGTTTTCAGTTAAAACGAATGTAAGATGAGTCTTACATAACAGAGGTTGCAACCAAAACCAGAGCATGTTCATACAAGGTTTGTGGTTGTGAAACCTGAAACAATACAAAAATCGGTTAGATCAACGGGTGCTGCTTTGTGAGTTATAAAATACTCTTTCGTGACTTCTGCTCAATCGATCAGCTGTCAACCCTACTCTGTGACATTCGTATAAACCAATCGAAATTGCTTGAGGCCGAAAACTAACAATCATCAAGCCCGATTTACTGGTGTCTCCCGAACCTGACTGAGGTCTTATTGGAGTTCGTATGCGAGCGTACAATCTTGTGCAAATATAATCATCAGTGATAAATGAGCTTGCTGTGAAATACTTTTCTTTTTGGTTCTTTTTGATTCGCTGCATGGTTAATTTTATCCGTGGGTGACGACCTCACGTTCATATCCTTACCTGACGCACTAGATGAACAGCAACGCATTTTCCACAACTTTTTTCGTCTTGGTTAACTTACTCGGGAAAATGTTGAGCCTACGAAGTGTAACGCATTCACATCAACAGTTGTTTACCACAGAGTGAAGAGTTTGTTACGAATATCCAACCCATTGGTTCTCTATGGGAAAACTGTTCAGTTAGACCACTTTTTCACTAATTCAGTTGATACACCACATTATCAGGCACCTGTTCAGTCTCAGAACGTTAAGTACACATCTAACCCACCAGTAACCCCTTTTAAAAAGTATCATGTTTTGCTTTCTTAGCCTACCGAGTACAAATGGGCTTCACGTTGGGATTACATTTTGGATACCATGCCTGAAAGCAAAATTCAATGGATCTCTATTTTGAACTCAGTCGTGCTGGTATTGTTTCTTTCTGCGCTCGTGGCCACCATTTTGTTGCGCACATTGCGCCGTGATATCGCTCGGTATAGTCAGTTGGAAAGCTCGGTAGGTCATTTCGTAAATCACGTGTTTTGTGTCTTGTAGCGACTTGTTTTGTGATATTCGTCCGCACACAGTTTCTCGTCAATGTGGAGTAGAATTGCATGCTTCTATTTCTCCAATATCTTTGACCAACTTATCAATCGAGTTGAATATGTATCCCCTCTCTCTTGCCAATTTTGGTCTTAAGATATTATTTCGTCCACGGTAATTGTCAGGCTAGAGGTTCGAATCCCAGCTTTAACGGGCTCTAGTGGCAGACGCCAATTTGCTGGCCTCCGGCTCGCTACCAAACCTGCCTCATTGAGGTCTTATATATTGCAATGCCTGTCCGAGTTTCATGCTCATGGTTGCCAATCCATTCAGCAGTACTGCACCTTCAAAATGGGAGGTATTTCTTCGTGACTGGCCAGAACCTGTGCCATGCTTTTACCTTTTATGGCGATAGTCGATAGGTTTACTTGCATCGGGAGTTTGATTACAGCTGGGAATGATATTTCGGAGGTGATCAGGTCAAAAGTATCAGGGTCTTGGGCAGCAGGATTGAGTTCAGTGGCATGAATGTTGCCTCTCTTGACCACTGTTTCTTCATAAAAGCAAAAATCGCAGACTTTTGGCGCTGAAAACGGACTGGTCATCATGTAACTGTCTACTCCCATCGTCTTCCACTTTACCGTTTTTCCATGTTGGTTTTTAAAAGATACTTAAATTCTAAGTATAATAGAAGAGGCACATAGCCCATCCCCACTATACTGGGATTGGGAATCAGCCGGTAGCATCGAGCCACTTTCGGTCTATTTGAGTCAGTTGTTATATATATATACACACATATATATATGTATATATGTACGTTTATCCATGATACTATAAAAAATTAGAGGTTTTAGGATGCCCTCCTGGACTTCACAAAATTTCGTTCTTTCCATCGTTTTATTTGTCATTCCTTATATATCTGTGTCACCGCCTGCCCATTTTCGTTCGCAGTCTGAAGTACAAGAGGAATCCGGATGGAAATTGGTTCACGGGGACGTGTTTCGTCCACCCGCTTGGGGCATGTTGCTCTGTGTGCTTCTCGGATCTGGAAGTCAGCTGTTTCTCATGGTTTTGGTCACTTTGTTTTTCGCGTGTCTTGGATTTCTCAGTCCCGCCAATCGAGGCAGCCTGATGACCTGTGCACTCGCTATGTATGCTTGTTCCGGAATCTTAGCAGGTAATTGATTTAACGGCAAAATTTGCTCTCTCCGGCCGTATTGCGGTTTATCGGTCATTCAGTATATATATATATATATATATATATATATATATATATATATATATATATATATATATATATATATATGCGATGCGCGGTTATTTGGGAGCATTTCGAGAGGAGTTCACTGCGAGTAGTTAACCCGCAACATAAGTCAACACTTATTAGAGAGAAGCGGGATGCTGCATATGTAATTCTATGCATGGGAGTTTAGGCACTTTATAGCCGTCGTCAAGGCGCTTCTCAGATTGACCCAAAAAGTCTCTCAGTGTCTAGGAGGTCAACATGGACTGGACAAATGCATCAATTTATGCAATTAAGTATCTTCAAAGGAAGTTAGGAAACTCCAGTGTTCGCCTTACGAAAAGACCGAAGAAAAAGTGCATCGAAGCTGCCCTTGAGGAAATGCAGCTCATGATGATAGCTATTTCATTTAATACGGATAAGTAGAGAACGTCCAGTTGATAAGATAATAAAAAACTGCACAGTAACGTTTACGACGGCAGTGCTAAGGAAGAAACTAGTGTACGTCGCTGCCACTTACTATTGATACATTGTCAGCGGTAGCGCCAAATTGAAAGTCTAACATCAACAAGGTGTGTCGCACTGCTGAGTTGTGCGTTTTTTTTGCATTCAGATCAGCGCTATTTTTCCGGTTGAAAGGCAGTGTGCCCGATTCTGCAGCCTCGCTTTGTAGTTAGTCTTTTAATTGTACCACTTGTTAAAGTGCTTTGAACGCGATCATACCCTTGTCATAGCGCGTCGATATGCATCACTCAACGTGAGTGATGAAGAAGCAGTTGGGTCGGTCCCTAAGCGACCGAAATAGACCACGCGATAAACATGACCGAATCACTCCGTCCCCTGTGTAAGGTTCGGACCAAACTATTCAGGTCACTTCACTTGTACTTGATTCCGTCCATGCAATTCTATTTCGATTCTTTTGTCCCTCAAGTCTATCTTTGACTGACTCTTCTTATTGCCTTCCGGTGAGTAGTAAAAAAAATTTAGTTTGCGGACTGCCGTGCATCAATGCGCTTAGATAACTCTGGATGTGATATTTTACTTTCAGGTAAGATACCGGTTTTGGCAATTGACTATAAAGTTGACTTCTTGATTCCACAAAACATACCGTGCCTTACTTTTAGTTGAAGACCCAGGTAAGTTGCAAGTATACATTGACTGCTTCAGTGCCAGTGTCGCCGCGCTGGGAATGAGTTTGATTGTTCTCGGGCGTAAAATTTCGCGGCAGGACTGAATCTGCTCGAAGCTGAACACTGTTCCCGTAAAATAGTTAAGTGACGGTACTCTTCGTTATTTGGGCATTTGGGTCTCATCATCTAGCCGTATATTGAGCGAAGCAATATGGTGTTTATCAATATGTGGCACCTGTGGAATGGGCGTGACATGCGGTTATCAGTTAAAGGTCGAGGCATGGTCGTTGCCGATGGAAGATGTGATGATTGTATATATTTGAGCATCTGTGTCTTGGTATTACCGGGATGTGGTTGAAAAATTTTACTGGCGACGTCCAAGTTACGTGTGTGATACTGGGTTACTGAGGTCAATCTATGGAACTGCGAGTTAAGTTGGACTGGTTAAAGTGGTTATGTCATGTTTTGAGGATGCCCACAGGTCGAGTCCCTCGATGCGTGATGTTATTTGAGGCATCTGATGATTGAAGACTGGTAAAAGACGATCTACTTTGGTTTAGGAAACCGGGTAGTATCAATCCCACAGAGAACTCGTGGATCTCGATGGATGGCCGGTAATGTGGAGGTGGGAATAGAAGAACTAGCATGTATTGCGAACTCTACGCATTTTCTTTTTCCTTCTCCTTTGTCGCCCATTGTTTTCATCCTTTATGGTGATTCCGATGGCACGTCATCTATCTATCTATCTAATATATATATACATATAATATAATATAATATAATTAGACGATCAGTTTCCGAGATGCCCGGAAGAAGTGAAAACCCGAACCAACGGACTGTCCCGATTAGGTCTAGTTAGAATACCGGGTTGGGGTCAGCCAGACTCCTCCACCTGGTGGTTTAAGATCTTAGGCGGCGTGGGTATTTGCCGCAGTCGGCGGCTTTCTCCCATTCAAAATGCTTCCGCTTCTCTAGAATTACTCTGATTAATGATCTCACTTTTGCTGTTTCACTATTATTCAGTGCTGCGCGAGCAGAAACCATAATAGGGGCACATTAGTGCATAGTTAGTGATTGCAAAACTGGATGAACTGGACTGAGCTCGTCTTCCCACGATTATTCTTTCATTTTTCTTCTGAATAGTCGTTGCTGCGAGTTTTTTCTCGCCACCTCATCGATGATATTGGCGGAAAGGTGTGGCAGTAGGTCGTCAACTAGAGAGACGGCTTATTCTCATACGAAGTCCTATGAAAGGGAAGCGCGTAATTGGTTAGCTGGCTTACTGTCACACCTGATCCGTTAAGAGATTTTATTTAAAATGTTTATTACCTAAGTTGTCTTATTTTTTGCAATTACCCTTTTGGATTTGATCTCTCCAGCTACTCTCGTAAAACAGATATAACTATAAAAAGTCAAACTTATACCATTGACGGAACAAGATATTTTGCTCGGATTTTCCGGGAAATAGCATCATTCGCTTTACTGTTCCTCAGTAGTCGTTTCGGAAATCCCTTGTCCCCAGATTTCGCGTTTCAAGAAGCCCGGTGAGTAATTTTCAATCAGGACATTAATTTCCGTTGACTGCCTTGGTGTGCGAGTCTGGTGAAATCAGTGTAATCAGCAGGTGTACTGTTGCTGCTGAATTCCCTGGGGGTTTACTGCTCGCCGAAAGCGCTTTTGCTAAAGGCAAAATTAATCCGTCTGGTTAGACCGTAATCGGGAGTACGTGTCACGGAAGTCCGAAGCTTCTGCATTGAGAAACCTGCATCGTTTCTCACTTCCCCTCTACGTCTTGTAATTCATTAGATGGGGACCATTGGGATTGCGTTGATGCGCGACGTGCATGAGATATGACACGGAAGTAGCTTATGTTGAGTGTTGATTTACCTAACGACCTGCGGCGATGGGGTGATCGGATGAGTACCACCATACCACAATATGCCCGGTGTGCAGGCATGAACATTCTGTTTAAATTGGATGCATGTTCACGTCTGTCCGTGATCTGGAGCAAAACAATAGCAGGCGCTGGACCGACTAACAAACGTGGGCCCAGCAACAGCGTATAGCAGGCAGTCTGAGGGCATATCAGGTCGATATGCCGTTTGTGTCTGTGTGCACGTGTGAATGCGCAAACCAATGCAAATAAAACGAGTGAATCAATTAAATTTCATAGTGGGGCTGGTGCTAAATATCTTTGTTACTGTGGCTAACTTTTGTTGCCGGGATATCTATGTTTTCTGCCGACCAATCGTAAAAATCCAGTTTTTTTTCACCTTTGCTTTTTTGGATTCCTGACGGTTTTGACCATTCGGTGGGAAGCTTAATCCATAGTTTGGGCATGAGGGCCCTTGGTCACCCCAGAAAGCACCGCGCAAGATGGAAAGTTATTGGTTATCTTTCTTTTTACAAAATACATGTGCCGCCTATTTTATCTACCAACCTGCGTTTTTTCGAGTAAAATCGATGCTGTAGCTCATTTGGTCTCCTAGAATAAATTTCTAATTCGGAACTGCCGCAGGAAAATGGTCGCATACCGATATCGATGATGGTACCGTTCATCTCGACGGGTCGGGTTTTCTTAGTAATGGTCTTAAGTTTAATATGATAAACATGGAGTGTTGTCATCGCGTTTGTCTGTCGCCACAAGTACTTCAGTCGCAAGTAGTGCAAATATCCTCGTCAAGTGTTCCATCTGATCAGTTTAATTAATCGCCATTCGCTTTAAGTCACGTTGTCTCACTGGTTTCTAACGTTATATTTACATTGCACCTTGCATTCACGTGCACAATTTCAAGCTGTCCAAAATTGCACCAACTATTTGATTACACGCATTAATCATTCTGCACGTACAGGGGCAGGTGATTGCAACAGATTTGATATTCAGTTCTGATCATTCTTTCGTTTCCTCAGTCTGCTGTTTCCCCACATGCATTGGTAGTCTGTTTGGTCCGGTTTTATTTGGATTCCCTAATATCCACTTTTTATATGCTGGAAGCATGAATGCAATATCCTATAACCGCTAGGGTCCATAGGGAGGAGGAACCAACAGACATATCTCTGAAACTCGGAGTAGCCTAACGCTTTCAATGGTTTCAATGAGTTACGATCCGGATGGCGTCGGATTGCCGCCCATCGCCAAAGTTACCGGCAGATCTGGGATTCGAAATACGCCTAATCAGCTTGGCCATTGACGGGTAGTAGTGCATGTGATCACAGGTATTGATAGTTATTTTGTCCGTCCTCACTATGTTGTTGGAAGTTTGAGTCGTTTGTCGGATAATCTGAACAAACTCAGTTGCCAGTTCTCGTCCACTTTCCTCACTGAACTTTCTAAAATTTTTAATGCCCCCCCCTACTATTCGGTGTAGTTTATAGTGCATCGCTCTCTTCAAAAGTTTATACCTCTGCCACTTGAAATCAAATGCAGCTGCGGGAATTCTTCCATCCAAATGCCTGTATTGAATCGAACATCGAATCTGTCTTTCAGGTTTTAAAAGCTAATTAGAACTTAAAAGTTTGTTCTCCGAGTTGCTGCTTCATTAATGCTAGCTTTATTGCTCTTCAGTATTTACCCGTAGTTTGAAGAAAATGAATTCGACCTCATTATTGGATCTCTGAAGTAGCCTACACTTTGCAGTGGAACCAACAGATAAACTCGCAAATCTAATTGTTTAAAGACACTTATGGTTGATTTCCGACCAGTTTGCTGTCAAACACTAACCTTTCTCTTTCATCACATCCTAAGGCATTTTCTCATTCTTCAAATTATTCCAGTTATTTTTCTCTTACCACAACCTGCAACAAAAACTTCATTCTTTTTTCGATCGTTTTGTGATCGGTCTTCGATATAGGCTATCGAGAGAGATGTATGCTACCCGGCCTATCCTCAGGTCTTATAAAGTGGAACAACCATTCATGTCATTGGTTAACCGTGAATAAGGTAAGATCTTACTGACCAGGTAATCAACCGCGTTCAAGCATCATAAATATCGAAATCCTGGTAGGTTTTCGCGTGGTAAGTGTTCTCCATAAAATACCGTTGGTGGCACAGTGGCATGGTAAGTGAAGCCTGACGTTTAGTTAGATCGAATCAAATTCGTGCATATATATGGTTTGATTTTGTGTCACCATCATAGTTTAGCACCAAGCAACAACAAAACTCCACTTATCGCTGCATTTCTCATATTGTTACGCGCTACTACTGAAAAAATATGCAATGCAGGCACGGAATGGATCCACAAGATCGGGAAAACAAAAGAATGCCATGACAGCCGAAACACCGAATACAGCCCAACTGTGTAAATCACTGATTCGACTGAAATTGATGGCATAATCGCCATTGTTCACGATTCGCTGCACTAACCAACGTTCCTAGCCAATTGGTTGACGGATCTTTTGGACCCAAACCACGAAGATCTGAGGCATCTACTTTACCTGGGTTGGCTGTACTATTTCTCATTCCACAGTGCTCTGCCATCTGCTGACTTTCAGGTGGTTTTCTTTACTCCGCAAAAGAAACGGAAGATAGGGCATGATATGGTAGACGAGTATTCACCACACGCAACACGTGACTCAGACAACGAAGTCCACTAAGCCTAATGCACTGTGAAAGAATACCTGAATCAGCATCCAATATTAGATTTCTTACCTTCATCTTGCCCATTCGACCATTCCATCCCATCTCAATGGTACAGCACGATGTGGTTTCGGTGTGACATCCGGTTATCGATCAAAGGCCGAGCATCTGCTGTAGCAGCGAGGTCGGTTCTACTGTACTGTTCAGAAACATGGCCGTTAAGAACAGATGTGCGAAGACTTCAGGTGTTTGAACACCGTTGTCCTCGTAGTATTGATTGTATTGTATTGTATTGTATTGTATTGTGTTGTATAGACTTCTGCGTACAATCAGTAATGTCGCATTAAATTCAAAAAATGTGACGTTGAAGATTGAACAGGGAGGAGGGACCAAATAATTAAAATGAAAATTACACTCATCGCCTCGTTAAAAATATAAAAGAATTCACCCAGGAATAATCATGAAATTATGGCAGGTTGCTCAGGAATTTGACCAAAACCCGGTCACAGTTTGTCCAAAGTCGTGCTGAATATGGGACAGTGAAGTTCCTATGGATATTGATTATGGAGGGTATGGAACGAAAAGCAGATTATGTACAAATATGACAGCGCCACTTTGAAAGATCGTTGTACAGGGGATGCATGGGATCAAAGAATTTCTCACATGCCGATAGGTGTTGATCACATAGATTAAGGGACAATTCAGTTAGTGGTACGAAGGACACGGTTAATAATTGATCGCCCCCGGCGAAGAATTTTAAAGTCGTTTCTGAGTAAACCTGGATATATAACTGGAGAACAGTAAAGAATGATTGGAAGAGCATTGATGTACAAACTGGGAGATGGTGCTTTGTTTCACCTTGTAGTTCCGGAGCTTCCTGATTTGAAATGACAACCATCGGAGAGTTTTTACAAGGGTGGAAATGTGAGTAGTACAATTCAGATTTTTATCGATATTAACTCCTAGATATTTCACAGAATTAACCCTGGTAGGAGTTTTTGAGTTGATGAAATACGTTTCGGATTGGTAGGCCGACTGAGAGAGAGAGA
>LUCM01006681.1:3268-19689 GCA_008360955.1 Fasciolopsis buskii
TGCAATCTTAAGTGTGGATGCCCTTAAGGCCAATGTAGTGGTTCTTTCAGCTACGGCGGTTTGGTGGTGGGCTTGCCCATGGAAGTTCAAAGAGCAGGAGCATTGTAGCCCTAAATTATTAACCGTGTGTGATGCAGAAATGGGCATGCCATGTATGGAGACGGATCCCGGGGCATGGCATTTGTGCTTTTAAAGAACTCTTGTCAGCAGAGAGATTCGTAAGCCACTTAGAACACCAGTTATCAAGAGCTTTTAGGTCTTCATTGATAAGTGCATGCGGGTTATTGAAATCTTCTGCAATGCTTTGGAAACCTAAATTTCGTGTAGATAGCCTTTCAGACGAGCAAGGATTTGGTTCCTTGTCACCAGAAATCGAATTTATAATGTCCTGTCAATTTATTGAACGAGATTTCTCTTTCAAGATTTCCTTGCTTGCAAGGAATGTTAGAACAGCCACTGATAGCAACCCTGCAGCGAACTGCACGTAGACAAGTTTATGCTTTCAAAGTCATTTGCAATACGCTTGCTAAAGTTGATCCGAATAATTTTATCGATTTGGGTTGGAACCTCATCAATTTAGTCAAAGCAGCTGCTGCGCTGCTGGTAAAACAGATTTGACTTTGGTGTGACATTCGGGAGTTCTGGTACTGCACGTTTAGTCCAAAAACTAGGTGCGACGGGAGGGGTGCAAAACAAAAAATCATTTTGGATATTCTTTATCCACAGTCATTCCTGGACTTCAAAATTCACCGTCAAAGTTTCCCCATAAGTGCAACAAAAGACTTTAAAAACGGAAGTAATGGGTATGTCAGCCGACTGAGATGCCCGCGGAGGTTGGTCAGTCAGAATCACGGACGCTACCTTATTCGTTTCCAAAGGAACATATTCGATGTCTCTACTGACTGCATATTTTTCAGATGACATCAAAGCTGTGGAATATGGAGAACGGGTAAAAAGTAGCAATATGATCCGGCTTAGCCGACGGTCACAGAAAATAGATCAGGCTAACGGACAGTGATACTTCATCTGCTCACCATTGCAACGGAAATATCTGCGGTCGTTTGAGGCTATGGTCATTCTTTGTAAGGACAAATCAGTTTCATGTGGACTACGGGATGAAGAATATCTCCAAAATCTAAATGAATAGAACTATGTGACCGCCAAAACATGACTACGGTCCCCTCCATTGCAAGACACTCGAAGCTCTGACATCGTGCTTCTGCTGCCTTGAAGCATTAGGTTATCTCTGGGATTGTGGCCTTAGGTCGAATTGTTTACGCGCCTGAAATGTGGCTCACGCCGCGTTTCTACGCACTGAAAGCAGAGTCTATAGATCACGGAACGAATGACAGGCGGTGGCATCAATTGTGAAGGTGGTGTCAAGATATTTAGAGGTCATAATAGCCAAATGTCGCTATCGTTCCTGCCTTAGGCCTGATTGAGCAAACGGAGACCGCAATATGTAAAATTTCAGGACTAAAAAGAAAGATGTAGTTATTTTAATTTGGCATACTTGTTTTTTTGCCATTTCCCAAACCTCTAGACTGAATTTGTTTAGTCGAAGAATGGAGGCCACAGCTGCAAATAATAGATAAAACTCTTATAATGCGTGTGCCGTTGGCCGAGGGAATTTGTGGATCTCATTGGTCAGCACCCAACCACATTTTGGCGGTACCCACGGTCATAAACAATCTTAGATGAAATGATACATCTTGCTGACGCAGTTTTAGCCTTCGGAATGGGACAGATCCATTGGAAGGCAGCTTTTATTTGCGCATGGATGGGTGAAGAAAATATCCTCGCAAGCAAAGGAGAGGTTTGGCGGCCTTGCACGAACAACGACAAACCTCCAACAAACAGCTATGTGAATCTCAAATGAACGTGAGATTCATTCACGCCGTTTGAAATAATAATCATTTCTGAGAGTCAGCCGGGTAGTGCTCGGGTCTTTGGATATCGCCAAATGCAACGATTTTGTCTGGCTGAAATAAGAAACATTGGACAACTGATAAACGCGCCCAGATCCGCATATAAAGGAGTATCAGCAACATAATTTTCCGGCAGGGACGTTTGACCGCTTCCGGTGGTGCACAACACCTACAGGGTAGGTGCAGACAGCATGTGAGACCTTGATGGCAAGTGTTACAAAGTGCTTCTTATGGCCACTCTATAGAAAACCAAATGAGATTGTCACATATATCTTTTTCAGTCTTCATACTGGGACATTACAACCCATTACCCAAATAATTACACCGAGTTTATCTTATTACGTTTCTCTCATTTTTGGCGTGGCCCAGGAAGGAGGGCAATTCGGGGCCAGTGTTTTACGTGGTGAACGCCTGGGGAGTGGGTCCTTTCCAGGGATGGGGATTAAAAGTAGGCCCAAGTATATTTCTTCTGTTTGCCTTGATGACTTCGTTGTGGGCCTCCGTTAGCTTCGGTCGCCGACTTTTTCACGGCGACGAGATTTCTTATCCCTCTTTGTTACTCATTAAGACTGGCATCCTCGCCGTAACACCGGTACAAACTTGGCACATATTTCCAAAGCTTTCGCGATTATTCTCAAAGCACATGACTTGGGCTTTCTCCTTATTAACCGAAGAACAATTACATATAAAACATCTTCCCCTATATTTCCAAGGAGCATTACATTGGACAAGGACCGAATCTTTTCATCGCTATGTTTATGGTAGAGTACTGGCCAATCTGAGTAGATGTATCCTGCAATCTGTCCACTCGTTTTTCCAATGACAGATATTTTCGACTTTTGACGACGTCCTGCCCCTTGAAACTTGTGTCACTGAGACTCTTTTAAATTTTCTTTTTCGTGGCTTCCCCACTGTTGTAGACTACCCTACTATTTGCCTTTAACGCTGGATGTTCTGTTGGTGTTTTGATTACGCGGAATAAAACTGTCGGTTCATCCAATTTGTTCGTGTTCATGTATGCCCAGCTGCTTGTTTAAACGTTAATTCAATTTATGCTTGTTCACATTTTACTGTATCTCACTCGTCCATATTTCAGTCACCCCCGGGAAACTTTTCTGGCCTCGTGATAATGCTTGAGTGCCCATGAGAACAAATGTGACGACATTGAGTTGAACCCGCCTGCGCGGACGAACATGAAATGCAGGAAAAGCAAGGCACATGAGAACTTAAATCAATGCTAGGTAGTCTTCGTAGATGATTATAGGTTGGCCAACTTCAAGATTAACAACCTCGCACGAATGATGACAGTCCAGTTTAACACAGTACAATTAATGGAGGGCACTGTGTCAAACGTCTCCTCATGTCACTAATTGCTGGCCCGACGGATGCAACCAAGTCACATAGCTTATTCAAAGTAAACTGATGCACGGATGCCATCACATGCAGGACCTTTAGACAAATTATCGGTGCCAAGGACGATGCTAGCCCAAGTGTCCCCGACAAATTTCTGTTACAGACGGTTGAATCCATAATACTGAATGGATATAACATGCCCCGGCAAACACGCCACTGCATGAAGCTCTGCAGAAGGTACCAACGCTGCTTATGTCTACCACTTTTCGGATTTTCCCGGCACTTCATAGCCAAGGTATCCGTTAGGGGTGGCAAACCTACACCAGTTAATGCGTTTGTCAATAGCATAAATTACGCGCATACGGGTCCTCTTTACAAATAGTGGTATCCCAAGCACGTAGAAGTGATCTGAATCTTCTTCCAAACAAAAATCCATCTCAGTCAACTATCATATAACCCCCCCATACCTAGGGGCGCTGACCCAAAGTGGCGCTCTTACATTCGCCGCTTCCGCTTGTGCTAGTTAGCGCTGATAGTGAGCAGCCCCTCTGCACCCAAGTCCATATTGGGCTGCATCTAAATTTTGCATCATGTGTATTGCCACAGGGCTGGTCCCAAGAAAACCTAACGGCAACCTGGCCACGAAACACGCTTTGACAGTGGAACACCGGTAGAAGGTATAAAGGTGTCGCACTCATTGGCCAATAGTCCCTCAGAGAGCGCGAATTAAGATGAAACTGAAACAGCGACATCAGCGTAATCATCACAAAAGCAACGCCATCTTACCAACCCACCTAACATAGCACCGGCTAATAAAAGTAAAAAACTCGCAGTGCAACCAAAACCAGCAGCGGCATTATCGTCTGCTTCATTCAAACCAGCTTCGCAGTTATGCGTACCCTGAGACAGTGAATTTTTCGAAACGGCACTAGTCAACAGAGACATATACTAGCAATTACCTCTCACGGGGCATCTACACCCCAACTCCAGCCCCTCCAACCTTATACGTCTCCCTCCCAAGCCAGGCATCTCACCAAATTCGGCCACAGACTTAGGAGTTTCTGGAGCCAGAAAATGCAGGATACTTATTGTGAACATACCTGCCATTCCTGCAAAGAAACCGAATTTAATGGGTCTTTATTCTCCACTCATTTACCTATTAGCCATCCACATTGTTAACCATACGAAATTCAAAATGCCTCAATGCAACCACACAAGTTCCTCTTGCTTTCCAATGTTGAGCTGTCTCATATGGCATCCGTCCGCAAGGAAGTGGTTATCACATCCCCCAGCCTCACCCAGTCCATGTCCCTCATTTTAGTAAATAACACCCAGAATATCAATAGCTCTGAGAGCTCACCCTCCCGCAGACGGCCGAAACTCCATCCCCATATATAATCAGGGTTACTATCTTTCACACAGATCCAACCACCGCACCTCTCGACTTTTCTTCTTGAATCTGTTAAACAACTGCCCGCAGGCTATTCGCACTTTGGTAGCCTGCACCTTCAGTCTTGCCTGCTTAAGCTATCCCAACGAGCCCGCTCGTTCAGGACCCCTGGGTTACCCTGGTCTCAGTGGCCTTTGTTAGCCCGTTCCATTTTGAAAACCAGCAGTCACGAACGCCATTCATGACTTCCCACCTGAGACGTCCGATAGGCATACGCAGGGCAGGATCAACTTGGCGGCAGACGACTCCAGATGGGGATCATTTGTCTTCGACTAATCTTATATAAGAGCCACTTCACACTGGCAGCCGAAGCAATTAACTGTCATTCAACCTCATTCGGTCCCAAAGTTGTGGCTAAATATTTCAATTCCCCAGATGCTGATGAGACAATATTTACTGCCCCCGATTGCTTGCCCCTCTGTTGCTGACATCCAGCAAGAAAGATGGATACAGTAGACGATCGACCCCATAATGCAGTTACATGCATCTACTTCAATTTGCTTTCCCTGGATGTGGTGACCTCTTTGTCAGCTGAACGTTCGAATTCACCTTCCAAAATAGCATTCCATCTCTACCCTCTAGGGGATACATTAGTTGAGTTGCTATCGACTACAGCCCCTGCTCTCCAGCTGTGGCTGGGGCTCCCTTTCAAATCATTGGGGTGCAAATGGATGCTAAAATGCCGTAATCCTTGCTGCTCGGGTCGCATTAGGCCGGCTTAGGATCCCTCGATGATCGCCAAAAGAAATTTTCACAACAGATTAAGCTGTAAAAGTGTCAGACACTAGAAAGGTTTCCTCAGAAACGGGGACCACTTTTTTCCACGGATCATTCGTCTTTAGAAAACAAAATTGATTTTAGTCTCCTCTAGTGAGGATCACGAGCTGCATGCCTTCAGCGGGCGCAGCCAACAAGCAACTCTGGTAAACTCAGCAAAATTGAGGGTCTTCCTTGCAGGATTTTCTGACTCGCCTACCCTAAATATTGCCCCCAGCAACTGGTCTATGCAAACTTCGAGAATACCTTGGACATTTGCAAAGTTTTTGAACCATCCGTAACAACCATCAGTAACCTTTCAACTTCCTGCCCAACTCAGTGGACGGTTTCCTTCTAACCGAAAGGAAAAGCTACGCTGTCGGCAGAACCAAAGGTAGCATGCTACCCAGGACAAACTTATTACCTTCAGGTATCACCTCTCTGGGTGGTAGTTGTTTCAATTCTATTTTCCATCTCATTCAACTTCTTTGTCCGGTGCAGCAATTATCCCCCCCATCAGAAGTCCCCCATCATGACCTTCGGATATAAAAGAGAAAGCTTGACCCTGGCAGCCATCAACCGACCAATCGTATCCCAGTTGTCTCCAGTATTAAGAAAAACACGATTAAATGGCAGTTAATGATATACTTTACAGAAAACCCGCTGGCCAACACCGCCCAACGTGAATTTCTCCAATAGATATTTTGCGCTACATAGACGACTGATTGCCTTAATGCAATCACAGCGGATGCTAACGCCGAAAAGATTTTGTCGGAAGTGTATTCAGACATGACAAGGGCTTTGTTAGGTTACATTACCGTAGGCTGACACAAAAGAGAAAATACTATGGGATCACTAACGCTGTACTGGCGGCTAAAGTCATATCTTCCATCCAGAAATCGAGTGGCACAGGTAAATGGCTACATCCCTCATCCTGCGCCAGTAAATATCGTCGTAATTCAGGACAGTGTACTGGGCCAACTGCAGTTTCTCCTGTACATTAATGAAGTCTTCAGCCTTTTTTAAAGGGTATTCCATTCCCACTCATTCGTAACGTCGAAGTGGTCTGCACCCATTTGGCTGAGGCTGCGGGTACCGCTATCGCCGGAACAACGCAGGACATAATGTGCCCCAAAACTCGAGCGAAGAAATGGACGATGAAGTTCTCGACGAAGAGAACGCGTACCTTGCGAAAAACGCACCTTGCTCTCAAAAAGGCTAAAGTTTGGAGGTTAAACCATGGATATCAGTAACGGGTTCGGTGACTTTGGCTGTGAATTCATCTTTTCTGATCAGGCACTTACTGATTTTGCGAAAAACGATAATTCAGTTGGCTTGCTACAAAAACCTTTAAGTTGTGCCGCATTGAACTGAACCCGCTAAAAACGTAAGCCACGTGCAACCTGGGATATTGTTCCTGAACCCGGCCCAACATGAAACGGTGATTTGAAGAGGCAACTGACAAATTTCATCGTGCTTCCATCAAGCAGCTGATAGACACTTCATCAAATTTGGGCTATGGGAAACAATGTATAATGCTGAATTGCGAACTTCCATGGCCTAAGCTTGCAAAGATAAACTAGATATTCTTCAGTGGTATTATCACCGGTGTCAGCTGCCTGTCAGCCCCTCAGCCGGAAAGGCGAATTCCTTTTTACCTTCACAATGCTAAAGTCGTGGAAACAGTTGTCATGCCAAGAACAGCTGTCACAGAAATTCTCTATTATTCTTCCTCTGTAACACTCACCGTCCAACAGATGCGTCTTCCATCAGTGTCTCCTTGCACTTACAAAATGAAATCCGGAGATTTTTCACCATGCCAACCCCTACTGGTATGTGCGACCCATTTCTCTCATATACTCAAAGCAAGTGCCTGGTTTAGAATTCTAGTGGTCTTCACAGCGGGGACTTCAGAACCTTGATTTTAGCCAGGGACACCACAAATTATTGTGGGTTGTGATAACGAAATTATTCTGGAGTCCATGGTCGGTATTGCTGCACTAAATGTGGTTCATAATGATTTTCTCATCCCTGGATCCCTTCTTTCAAAAGTCCTTCAGCCACTGACATTACAAATATTTCAGACCTCATGTTGGTTATAAATGGAACTCATTTCGCTCTTTTCGAACATGTTATACCAGAAAAACGTCTTTGAGGTTACCTTTACCCTTTCCCACCAATATATCCTGGCCATCAGTCACTTGATTATTCGAACCTGTACGACTCGGTTCTCTAACGATCAAGCGTAATTCTTTCAAAGCTGACCGCATCACATGTATGAACCGATTCGATTACGCAAATAGTCCATTCACACAAAATGTGTCTACTGGCTTTCTCTAAAGACAAATTGTGACGTCGTAGACTAGTGAGTCTTACATACGGGCCTGCGTTACTTGGCACAAGCACTATCCCGATTTGATTTTTTTAGTCCTCTCAAGCGGACCCTCCAAACCCAGAAGAATGTTTACATCAGCATCTTTGGATGTGGGAAGACTGGGCCACCCTCCCCAGATGCAAAATAATTTATCCTCAGGAAAATCAAAGTCATGGATTGAGGGTACAGAAAGTAACTATGTGGATTAAAACAATCGTTTGTGAGAAGAAAAAATTCCCAAGGGGACCAGTTTGAACGCAAAAGCAGAAGAAAACTGGGACTGTGAGGGCGCAGGCCACTTTCAAAAACGGGTGTTTATGCCATTAGCTCAGAGCTAAATCTGCGGGACGGGAGACCTCGCATCGCCCTTGTTCGACAGATATGCATTTGGCTGCGTTGTGTGACCATCTCAGGTAGTGGGGCATCGGACTGACTACATAAGCCTCGTCATCTCGTGCGTGTAGATTTCAAACTGCTTCTACCCTTCCAAGGCACAATTGACACGCATGCCGAGACTTGGTACAACTGTTGCCGTTTCCTTCTTACTTAATCGCTTATGCTTACTAAATCTACTGAGTGGTATAGGTGTCTGTCATTCTGTTCAATTACAAACTAGTGATCATAGCATTCTCATGCACCTCCCTTTGCACTTATTTATCATTTTTTGCAGCAAATCCAGTCCCAGCACCTAACCAACTCTGTCTTCTGTGACTCATGTCAACTCAATGGTCTCTTTCTTTAATCCAGAGCTGTAGCCACGATGATAGCTAATACCTGTTTCCCCTGGCAATCTCACAAGTAGTGGGCCCGTAGACTGGACTAATTTCACGTACATCGCCATCTACCCTGTCAGCTCAATGCAATCCATGTCTGCGTAAAGTCAAACATTGGCTTAAAAGCACGGTACTGACTAGGACCTTGAAGTCCAGGACTTACGGAGCTATGTGTCTTATAAGCAGCAAGCGGCTGGGTGGTTCGTAACATGTCCTACCACCAAAAGCCCCCGTCCTTCTTCCTATTTTCAAACAGCGTTCTCCACCTCGAAACCATCCTAGGAAACTTACTGTGGAAACTTTTATACACGGTTCAACGGCTTGCGCATCCTGGTCACTTTTTCAGTCTGTTTACGTGCTATAACACTAGCTGCAGCAAATTTACAGCTCCAGTGACCGCAACCCACAATCATCGGCCAATAGAGAGTGAAAATGCAACACAGCTCCAGTCGATCACATTTTCCCTCCCGTCGTGTTTGCCAGATATTCAGTTTTCTGAAACGGTTCCAGACGATTCTAGCCCCCGCTCTGGAGTGCTTGTTGCGTTCTAAACAAACGCCGCTAAAAATCTTCCACTGATCGCCCTGAATACCCATACCTAGATTAATCGATAGGGCTGGTGAAAACATCCACTGGAAGCAAGCGTTCAACCTCTCACCTCCAATATACTTGCTGCCAGAGAAAGCCAAACCCCAACTTTCAAATTACGGCGTGGTAGATAAATGACAAGTTCATATACTCACGGATTCACTTCCTGCCAAACTTGTCTATTTATGCATTGCAAACTCATGGTCCACTTCAAGACCAGCGACATATGAACACAATCGGCATTGTTGTGGGCGGCATGGTGTGTGTTCAAGAAAAGACGTCGAATCAAAGCCCCGTAAACAGTCTGCTATTGCCATTTTCCGCCCCCTGACCTCTAACATTAAATAGGCTCATTATTTATGTTGAATATATCTCGTCTACACATCTCACATGATGTCACACCTTGCTGTGACAAACTTCTCAAAATTGTGCACCGCCCTTATGCGGTACGCAGCACATGGCTGCAATCGGGGTGTCTCACAGGTAGAAAAATGCATAACAGTGTCCTTAAAACTGGACACACCGGCGCCAGCGGGGAATCATGACCTGTCGGACAGAATTCTACAGATGCCACTGTAAGTACTCCACAGTAAGACCTTCGGTTTCAGAGATATAAATAAAATGTTCTTAGTATAGCACCAGAGTTCTGTAGCCATGCCGTCAGTTATAAACACGGCACGTCAATATTCCGAACCATTACAAATTGCAAGCCCTTCAGGGGTCTGGATCCTGCTTTCATTCATTTTGTCACTTCAAAATTTCTCACACTGCCAGGACCATTACTGGAACTATATGCTTGCCGCAGGTGGTCATGAACAAACCTATGACGAAGGCGTACATGGTAAGCAGAGGTGCTGATGACAAACATGTCGCGGTCACCAGACGCCATAACTTCCCTACCAAAATTGCTGTTGTCGGTTGAGTCTTAGTTACCCTGTTTCACTCGATAAATATCACAGTTAAAATATCCTAAATATGTTGAACGAAGTATCACCCCGGGCAACGCAGACCATTTCAGAAAACTAAACAAATCCCTCATTGAGGAAAATTGTTCAACAAATTCTGATAAGATATCCTTCCATTGACGAATAATCAGGCAAAGGTTTTCACAAATTATCCAACGATACGTGTGGCAAACAACGGAAATTTTTCTTGAAAAAAATTAATATAAAAATCAATGGAAAGAATACAAGTCTCCGCGGCATGATTTCGCGCGACAATGGTAGGCCAGCTGCGCGCTTTCTCATCACTAATCTTAGGCATAATGCTTGTTCAGGAACGCGAGCAGGCTGCTAATCGAAATTTCCAGGAAGAATCCAGAAACAATAACGAAGAAGGAAACTGTCTCTATTCGGTGTTTCTAGGAAAATGAACCATTATGGATGCAAAATACTTGTAGTAGTAGGTTAGAGAATCGTTTCTTGAAGTTTGCTTCACAATATGTTTAGTTTGCTTCATGCTGCCCTGCGCAAAAATCTGTAAACATACACATTTTGAAAAGCCTATATGTGCATCCCTTGTTGGACCAAAGCGTTTTTCATGAAACAACTACACCTCGCTGCAAAGCGGTGAAAAGCACAGAAATTAAAATAATTGGATTACGTCAATGAAAAATGGGTCTTCACCCGGAAATGGCGGTTTTCAGCAGAGTAGAAAAGGTGGCGTTAGAGAAAGTGCATATAAGGTGAGTGAGAGATATTCCTGGGTGTACTGAATAGGGTGGACCGAAACCGGTTACCAAAAGATCTTAAAAATAAGTATATCAAACTAAAAACAAAAATGGCTAAAATGAAGCTAGATAATTTTGCTATTAATAAAATAAATTCCCAAATTTTCACAAAGAACTTTCCGAAAGGTCATTTTCTCCAAACCGAGGGATGTTTTTATTGCTGCTTCAGCATATTCGACATTTTCAACAAACTCCTCTTCAGTAACGAAGCTTTTGCTCGGCTTTTGTAATCTACACGAACCTCTAGGCCTTCAACTTATGCGACTCATCGATGCTGTGCAGGTAACCAAGTCTTACTACGGGTACGTTCAGGTAAACCTACAGTATGATTTTCTTGGAATATTATCGGTGCTCAAATCATTTTATCATTATATCATTCATGCATTGTCTGCACTGCAGCTTTTGGCTTCATACGTACTAAATACTTCTTCTTTTGCCCATCGCTGTTCGGTTGTTATGTGCATGCAATAGCATATTCATACCGTCAAGTGTGCTTCTCAGCACTCGACAAATATACAATTTATCCCACGCCTGGATGTTGTGTGAAACGCTGGATCCAGTGCTACTACAGGACACGGACTGGGGCGGGCATATACAACCTATAGCTACGAGAGTGCGGCCGGACCGCAGAGAAACAGTCACATACACAAAACATCTACGGCATGGCCTCCGCTTATGGTAAACTAGACAAATCACAGGAGACTTGTTACAAACAGTTAAAATCGTGAATAACCCGATAAGTGCAGAGGCCAAGGATCTTTTTGAGTTTGCCGCCATATGCGGCTCGAAGGGCATGGAATGAAGCTACGAAGGAGTCATATCAGCGTGGAACAGAGAGCTCGGGTTTTGCGAATCTATTTGTGTCCCAGTGTACTAGGCTGCTCGGGAGTGTTCATCGCTACACTCTGTGAAAAACGTTTCAACTGTCTCTGAATATGCTAGTTTATAGTATTTGTGTATGTGGGACCGCCGTAGGACCGGCTGCTTAAAAGCGAATCTCGTAGTACGTTTGCATGCCCTCAACCTCTGCGAACACTTGCGCGTCACCCCACTCGGTTCGGTACGACTGCAACACTGACAACCCAGACACTAGGCCGACACAAAGAAAAGACAGCCGGAAGCTTCAGGAGGTTGGGCGCATTTGACAAGACGTGTGTGAGCAAGGCACAAAAGGAAATCGCACTGGGTGATCAACGTTCGGTGAAACAGGCGACATGAGGGGGAAGAATTCATGTTTCGCCATAACACAAGTGAGTTGGTTTATCTGTCCACTTTTTGCTTGAATGTTTGTGAATGACGGTTAACTATGCGCGCATGTATTGGCACGGTACCGCTCTCAAAAATCTGCCCTACAATAACAAATAAATTCAGACGGCACGTGGTGCTGGAGGCCAAAGAAACTCAGTGAAAACATCGATGCGGAAGATTATCTGGCTGTTGCGGTCAATGTCGTCCACCATAAAGTGAACCGAGCTGAATGTGCCACTTTCGCGTTGAGAGCTTGAGCAATCTGCATATCGATCGCCACAGACAAACTTTAGCAATCAACTATATTCTACCGGGCATTAATTTAAACAAAGTGAGCCGCTCAAAATACTCAATAAAATTGTTGCACTAGAGACATTTTAGACCTGGTGCCCGCCGCACGTTGGAAACCACATTACCTGAAAGCTATGTCTCAATGCGGAGATCAGCCTGCGCTATCTAATCAACTAATGGGCTGCGTTTCGCTGGGGCCGAGATCCATGCGGCCCAGACCGACGTGTCGCAGTTTGAGAATCTCTTTTCGTCCTGTCCATGCTAAGATAAACCCTGCTGAGGACATCAAACTATTGAGGTCTGCAAGCAGTGAAGCTATCCAGAAGGATCTGGATTGGGTTTATCTGTGATCGGTGAGCTGAGATCGTCCGTTGAACTTGAACAGATCCCAGCGGCTCACGGAAGGAGAAGAAAATTCCCCTCGCCACATGGGTCCAACTGGGAATCAGGTCGGGACGGAGCAAACTAAGCAAGCCAGGAACCTCGGGATAGTCGTGAGTGCGGACTTCAAACCTATTCTGCAATATCGGAAGTCGATCATGGAGACATGATGTGCCTTGCGCCAACTTAAGAGAACCGTGGGATCTAGGAGGCTTAACGTTCTTCTGTCGCTGTTGAAGGTATTTTTCCGACCGCAATTGGAAAACTGTCTCCAGGCATGGAGACCATATTCTGTGCTAGATGGCAAAATGCTGGAACAAGTTCAGCGTGTTTTTACAGGGTGGTTTGGGAATTTGAGGCATATGGGGTATGTGCAGAGCCTGAGGGCGCTTGGCTTTTACTCCCTGGAAAGATGTAGGGAAAGAGATGACTCAATGCAGACCTTCGAAATCATTAAGGGTCTGGCCGAGATACGGGGTCACCGTGGAGCGCTATATCAGATATAGGGTAACGGCACGCTTAGAGTTGACAGGGAACCGATTGTGCCAGTACGCGTAACCACCGGATTGAGACGCAAACCGTTTGCCATACGAGTAATGGATGACTGGAAAAAGCTACCGGAGGAGGTGGTCGAGGTGAGGTCAGTGCGCGACTTCAAAGGGAGGCTAGACAATTGATGGGTAGCTGTGATTGAAGAGGACAGCGTGTGAATTGTGGGGTTGAGATGGTTGAGCGGAGAGCATCTCAATAATTGTTTCGTCCTTTGTAGGAACTGAAGAGGGTTTTCCACCCTCCTGTTGTAGAAGCATCGTGAGATCCAAGGAGCTCTTGAGGCACGAACCTGGACGATCAGGCATCTCGCCGTATAGTCTTGTGATCTAACTTGGAAATGGAACTGGAACTGACGGGTTGACGTGGCCAAAATAGACCACAAAGCGGACGGCGTGCGAAGTCGTGGACATCTGGGCTGGTTGGCATGCGTGAAGTCAGAATCTAGTCAAGGTCTATTCGGTTTACCTTTTTGATTGCTTATGAAAAGTGAGCATAATCATCGCATTTAATTGAATTCATAGGAATTGAATAGGTTTTCATCGGTGACAGCTGTCACTAACTACGCGAACAACTTCGAAGTTTGTCCCTCGAACTCTTTCGCAGGTACTGCCGCGAATTCTATACATTTTCGTTCATATTTTTGAATCTCCATTGTAAATCACTAGACATTTTGTCTGATTAAGACATTGAAGTATGAATGTGCAGTATTTTGTTACATCTAAGTGGCTATGGGGCATGTCCCATGCACCATACGCATGCTTCGTACATCACTCATCATTGCAGTGAAAATGGTATCCAACATAGAATCTAGGCCCTAATGCGCGAATACGTGGTTCGTAGTGGCGTTAAAATCCAGGAAGTGTCAGAATAAACTCAGCATTCTCTGGTACCACACTTAAATATAACATTCCCGAGTTCTCTTTGTAAGGCCAGTTACCTTAATACTGTTCTCTTGTTGTGCTTGCCTGGTGTTACCTGCTAGGATTACTTGTGCTCTGCTGTTGTGCTGTGCCGTATGATTGGGGTACTGACAACCTGGACGTTGGGCCGGTATAACGAAGGGTCGGGGGTTGTAGGAAGCTAAATTATATTTGGAAAGAGCTTTCGAGCGAAGCCTGCGCGAGGAGTGCGCACATGGCGACCACGTTGGGCGGCCAGTATTGGGATCAACAGCCGAGTCCCACTGTGCTCCTTGGTATGTAATGGTCCGAACGTGAGCAAATATTCGCTTCACTGCTCGACAAATCTACGTAATCACGAACACCCTTGTTTAGTGAGCGAAAAGTTAGTTATTTCAGCACTGCAATGTTTCAGCACAGCTGGACACTCAGTATTCTCGCGGATGACCGCTTATCCATCAAACATTGCTGAAGGCTGATTGTAGTTGGGTGGACCAACACTCCGTAGCCTTATTTTGTCAAAATGGCCTTAGTCTTTCAGTTAAATAATTGCACGTTCGCGGGTTTTGTCTAGAAAGCCTTGATATCGTTCGGCCATCTAACGGAATTAGGAATGCGGTATTCACTGCCTTGGATTTCAAGCCAACGAATAGAGATTTCTTTCACCACTAATAATGTCAATAATGAAAATTTTGGTGGACTCAGTACAAATAGGATCGGCTTCAGTCCGGCTGTTTCCAACCGAGACAAAAACCCACGGGCATACTTGGAGTAGTGTACCGTAGCTTGTGTGTAGGTCCATTGGGCGCACTCTCACAGTAACTCGTCCGATTTGAGTCGGATTGTGTATGCACTGCTTAGAGTGCGAACCGGTGAGGGTGGGCTAAAGTCAGCAGTTCAGTAACGCCTCTCGAAATGCTCCCGAATGGCCTGCTTCTCCAATAGCCTCTGCCGAAAAGATCTCATGGTGGTGGTGGTGGGAGTGTTTTCACAAAAGTACAAAGATGAAAGCGAATGCCTGTCACTCTATACCAGTTAGCTGCTCTTTGGCAAGTGGTGAACAGTTCCGCTGTCACTTGGCTCACTGTTACACCTGATCCACCGAGGTCTTATGTGGTTTGCCACTCTAAGTCTCAGGGTCATGATTGCCATTTTCCTCACGTCGGTCATGATATTACGCAAGCACTCGCTCCCGTTCTTACGCTAATTGTACGCATCTACAATTCCACCAAGATCTCATCACTCACTAACATTCACTGGGTAAATCGAGACGTTGGTTCTGCCCACCGGTTTCTTTATTCTTCCTGTTTTTAACGAAAACTCATGTGTCACTAGACGCCACCCACCTCCAGCTTCCTAATTATACTTCCTTTGTTCAGAAAGCTGATGTCTTTGCATTTGTTTGTTGTTCACTTGCCGAATATTGAATCCTGACTGTCCCAGTTACGTTTTTTCAACACCACTCGCCTATTAGCACCCCCTACTAACAATGGCGATTTCATCCATCTTCAGTTTTTACAGACCGCAACTATCATGTTACTGTCTTGGGAGGTCCTGATGTTGATGACGGCTGGTACACTTCTGGCACTTCAGTCAGGGAGCGCGACGCCGAGCAAATTGTGGCCAGCAGTTTATCTCAGCTGATTGACCTACCCACACGTATAGCCGACCGACCTGTCAACCATGGTTATACAATCGATATTATCCAAACTTCCTTCCCCTAATGAAACGTATTCATTCCTCCCCGTATTGATGCACTTTACTAGTATGTTATCACATCCTTCATCAACCTTACCTGAAGCAACCCTCCACCCACCCTAAGCACATTTTGACAGTACGGTTCAGCCAGCTGAGGGGATTTCAGCGACTTCCCGGTGTCTTCTTATAAGAATGATTTCAGTCTGTTAGCTCACATTTTCTCAAGCCTCGTCAGCCTCTGAATCTCGGTTCCTTCAATGTGCGCACTTTAATGCAAGCTGGCCAACAGGCGTGTTTGGCTCTGACAGTGGACTCACTTTCGATTGATGTCTGCTGTGTGAGTGAAACAGGAATTCAGGATTCAAGTAGAGTAATTCAACTAGCTGCGCCAAACGTCTCGT
>LUCM01006682.1:0-40496 GCA_008360955.1 Fasciolopsis buskii
CTGATCATCCTGCGCGATGTCTGACGCAGTACGGAATTCTTTATGGACGTGTAAGTCATGAGGAAATGGTGGATGGGTACTACGAGGAAGTCCAGGCGCTAAACATAGGAATGATTAGTGTCCTGAACCAAATCCTTTGGTTGTGACAAGAACCTGACCGAAATACAGTGGGGTACAGCTGAGTGAGAGGCCATCTATTTAGATTGAATATTCTTCCACTCGTTTTTTTCGAGTGAGCTGCCAAATCAGATCAACCGCGGACGGGACGGACCACGAGACTCCTGCATTAGTCAGAAATTTAGTTTTCATACTTCCTGCCATATCACCCACTGATCACCTCGAACCGCAGTCCAGCCATTACCTGTCCGGTACAACAGGACACCATGAGACGGTCGTTCCGTGGGCATGCGCAAAATATTCCAAAAACCCCAACCTATTCAGATAGGGTTTGCACTAAGGACCCAGTCGGGGACGGTTTGACGGACGAATTGCCACACAGGGCCCGCAGCATTTTGATAACATTGGTCACTAAATAAAATAACAAACGGAAGAGGACCAAGTAAAAGGCCTTTGATCAAAAGGGACACGAGGAAATTCAGATTTTGATGAGCTTTAGTAGCTTCAGAACTACCTGATTTAATCATTCATTATAAGAAAAATACAAGTATTTGAACTAGAAATATTGAAATAGGAATTTCTGAGTTAAATGATGCAGTGAAGAATTGTTCATGACCCCAAAGTCCCTTAGGTGGGACCTTCCAGCAGAGCCAGAGCCATACCTGCAGAATGGCCGTCACCACTCCTCGCGATAACTCCTGGGTGTACAGTCTGGAGGGACGCTCAGTTCAGTTCAGTTCAATCGCAGGAGAAAGAAATTCAGTTCAGTTCAGCGTGTAGATGACGAAAACTTGGCTTCTAGCCATTGCAGCATCAAGGCTAATGCGTTTTCGGCTGGTGTCTATGGCCTTGAACACTGCTTATATCCTGTTTTCCAAGCAGCACAAACCCCAACGCTTGAAGACGTCGTCAGGAAGGGCGGTCATCAAAAATCAAGAAGAAAATCAGCAAGCCTGTTCCTCATTATAAGCAAGCTTGTTTTTTGTGCCACATTAACTATTTTTAAGAGGGCGATGCAGGAGATTTATTTGTTTTAATGGGCAACTTCTGTCGATAGCATTTTGTTTTCCCCCGGAATTTGGTCGAAGTTAAACCTTTGGCTACGTAGTTTAAAGGACTTTTCTATCTCGAGATAGGTGCTATGATTATAGCACCCGTTATAGTAAATTTGGATTGATAATCGTCTAAATTCACGGGCTTGTCGTTGTTAATTCGTCGATTGATTTGATAATCAGTTTTCCGGTCAGCAGTATGAACAACGCAGCCTTTAAACATCTGCTATTCACGGGTTCCTTTAGTTGTTGTTGGTCAACTGACTTCATGCTTTCTCTCGGTATTTAGGCCTGAGGAAGTCCACTAGAAGAGGTAATGTTTACGTAGGCGCCTTTGTTTGTTTGATTCCCCACCTGTGGAGCGGCTACTCTTTGGAGGCATCAACTCACGTAGCATATCTTTCCGGAAATCTTTCCGAAAATGGCACTTTTTCAATCCTGTATCTTGTTCGGTTAAAGCAAGTTATCAACGCGTGCTTGCCAACTTCAGAATAGCCAAAGCTTTTTAAGTAATGCTCAATATATGGAACATTTCACGACTATATATACTGCACTATGCACAATCAATGTATAGCTTGATTCCAATACTTTTCTTGATACCGTATGTACTTTGCTTGTGGCTGCTTTCAGTGTTTCCGAAGAGTAAGTCACGGTAAATTTTTCCGAACTACAATATCCCTCCTGTTTAAACGCTTGCAGCGGCACGTAGATTTATTCCTCCGGATCGCTTGTTTAACCGAACATCGCCCACCCAGCACAGTCGCTACTTGTGCGTTGCCCACGTACGCCCGGCTCGCGTGCTCTTGTCAAAATACACTCAACCCGCTGCTGCCTCCGACTGTCTTCTCTTTGTACCAGTCGAGTGTCTGGGTTGTCACTAATGCAGCCGTACAGAGCGGAGTAAGTGTGATACACAGGTGGTCGCAATTATTAAGGGCAAGCAAACGCAATAAGAGATCCGCTTTAGGAAAATCGGTCTCACGTGCTCGTTGACAGCCAAACGAATTCGCTCGCGCACTTCCGAATTTCGTCACGTGTAATAAGGAACGTTTGATGTTCTTTTATCTGCTTCACTGGTTTGATGTCTTGATAACATTTGGCGAACACGTATTCATCAAAACAAACCCATGGCTTTCAGATGCAACCAATAATGATGGAGCTTCCTAGATTAACCCATGGTTATTCTCAAACAACGCTTTGGAGACGTGCACGCCTTGCTAGCCGGAAATTAAAGAAAGGACGGCAAGCACGTGTGCAATGCCGTTTATAAAATACATGCATGGTGGTGGTAATATCATTATATGGGATTTCGCATACCTTGTTTATGGCAAATTCATGGGATTCCATAGTCAACTGCACAAGTTCTAATTCGTACTTCAGTGTTTTGAACGGCCAGGAAATCCAAGATGCGCACGATATTCACAGTGGCAGAAGCAATAATACGTGTGAGAACGGAATATGTACAGGGGATTTTCCGACTAGGCGCTGTTATCAGTTTACATTGACTTGTAAATTTAAAGTGGTCGGAAATTCCTCCCCCTTTCTTCTGTTTGCGCTTATCCTGGTGCAAAGCTATTCCTGTCCAACATTCCGGTAGCGACGCCGGTTATGGTCGTCGTCTATTTTCGGCTCGGTGTATTTCCGGTTCGTTGTTTCGTCCCTGTGCTCTTTATTTGATATTATTTTTAAAAGTTTTGCTTAGTCACGGGCCACCTGACCGGGGGCGGCTTGTTTTATTACGATCACCCTTCGGTTTATCGCTCACACAGGTCAAATGTGAACGTTCCGTTCCATTACATTGATTTTCAGCTGTCATGCCCAGGCAAATGTTTGTTGGGCTTCATCAAGCTTGAAGAACCACTCGCATTTGCTCGATCCAAGGTACTAGTACGTTCTATTTATATTTTCCCTCCGGCGTTCTACTTTCACAGACGTATTTTATTTTCGACAACCCTTTAGCTGTACATTGACTGAGGCTCATTGTCGAAAGTATGGTTGCTGTGTGTATACTTTCTAATTCATGGACAGCGCCTTGGATTTGTTTCATCCGGTCTGAGACTGGAAAGTTATACTTTTTAAGGGTTACCGATCACCCTGGGAGTTAAATGAAAGGGATCAATGAAGGAGATTCAGTTTCTTTGCCACGAAGTATACCGAGGGAATTAATGCAAAGAGTGCTCTGTGCACATTTAAGGTTGGAATCTGGCGTTCGCTGTGTTTTGAAGCTCGTGGAGCCAGCCGAAAACCACACTGCTGACGTGCAGCTCATTACACACCCAAAAACAACTTGTGCTAGCTCTTGATCCACTAACGCCGCCAAATTGTCATGCATTTCTCGTTGCACAACAAAACTAGCTAAGCCAGTTGAATGGCGACATAGAGGTCTACAAGAACGTCTTACGACGGGCCCCTGTTGCAAATTTGAGACTGCGCTCGACGATAAACCATTGCCAGTTTTGTGCTTGAGATGAACGAGTTCAAGCATTATTATCGCGGTGTTCCTCCTATCCCTGCAACCTAGCAATATTTTTATTCTCCGCAAACGCGCCGTCAACACAGTTAACAATATAACCCACAATGGCTTTCATTATTTCAATGTCAGTGATGGTTTATTTTCATACGATTTACCCTCTGTCCAGTTGCGCCTACTTTCGGTCGCTTATTCGAAGCCTGGTATACTTACTTCCCTATTCAGCCAAATACTCGTAAGTGCGTCGCACTTCACGTCAACTGAACCTTGTATACCAGCCTGTGACTTTGCACAAATGTATGACTAAACAGAAAATAAGAGCAAACCACTGCATTGCGCTCTTCTAGATCGTCTTAACAGTGCTTTCCCCATGAATGCCAGTTAGTGCAAAAACCGTCTGCCGAACTGGGTGGCCCTGGCCAGAGTGCTCGCTATGTTATACGATACTGCATCAGAAAAAGGCATTGACTTATAACCTATCCAATATTTACCGTGGCACTGGCTCGTTTCTCGTCAAAAGACAGCCAGCGTGGCGACACGGCGGTAACAGGCCGAATTCCTGAGGGCATATTTAAGGTATCACCAACTCATTCATCTATGGTGAATTCATTCAAAATCGGACCCGAATGACCATTTAAAAGTGACTTTGATATCTGCAAAACCAGGGGCCCAGAGGCATCGTCGAAATCATCACTAAGTCAAGTACATGCAGCTGCAAACTACACATATTCATCCTTTTGTGGTTACCAGATTTTTTCACAAATTCTCCATTATGATTTCGCCATATCTGGAGTGTTCAAGTAGTTTCCAGCAATGGTCCGCTAGTAGAAAAACGCTACATATACTTGATAAGCGAGCTGTAGGATTATTCGACTGCACTTCCCAGCCTGCGGATAACGCGTTTCGGCCATCGCAGTGTGTAAATACACCTGCCTTGGCTCTCGCCGTTAGGGATACCTCATTCCTGCCAAAGAACTCCAGACATCCCCTAAAACGGTCGAGATTCAAGAACGTGGACGGTTTTCTCTGATGTTCTGAGACGCATGCTAGCATGTTGAGCCATTTTTAAAAATCGTTTTAAGTTTGCGGCAGTAAAACGACATTAACGGGTTTAGTGGAAACTGTGAGAAGCCTGCTGTCGTCAAATCTAAGCCGCGATATAGCCTTCTCCACTTGACGCTTTTGGGCCATGCTGGAGCAGTCATGTTTGATTGCAAGTGGCACTCAAGGGTGAACAATGAATTTTCAGATTTTATATACACGATAGGCGCCGGTATAAGGAAACCGCGGTTCGCTGATCAGCCGAGTTAATATTAGAAATCTTTGTGGTTTGTAAATTCCTCGTAGTGAGAAATACTCTTTCTGCCTGCTCATGATGCCCCCGTTGATAACACTTCCGAGAGATGGTATAGGCTGCTAGCTCATTTTCGCAGGCCTCGTCAGCCTCTGAATATGTACTCCTTCATTGTGGGCACTCATGCAAGCTGACCAACAAGAGTGATAAGTTCTGATATTAGACTCGCTTTCGATTGATGTGTGCTACGTCAGTGAAACGAATTCAAGATTCGAGTAGTGTAACTCAACTAACTGCGCCTAATGTCTTTTCAAGATATTTCGTGGACACCTCAGGATACGAAGCAACTCAAGCTGTGGGTCAACGCGGTGTAGGGATAGCCTTAAACGAGAAGATTAAGGCAGCCCTTCTAGACTGGATCACAGTCAACAGTTGCTTGTGCTCCGTGAGACTGCAGGGATCAGTCGGCGTCCAGATGGATGGTAGTGTTAAGCGCAGTTCCTTTGTCATTTCGGCAGCGGTATGGGAAATGTCTGAGGGAAAATCAGTCTTTTTGGACTAGATCTGGGTTAATGGTCGTTCATACGCTGTAAGATTGCAGGGACTATTTGTTATGTTGCTGAGTTTGGTTGGTCTATGCACACACTGAAGCACAAGACACAAGCACTCACGACGCACGATATCTCAGGAGCGAGCACACAGCCTGTGGTCTAGTAGGACACGAAAACACATACACACACACAGAAGTTGGAGACACAAATGTTCGGGCTCAAGACTTAAGGTCCGTAGTCGCACAACGAATGGGACAGATCTGCTGCTCCCTTGAACGAGCAGCCACACGGAACAATAAGCGGCGCGAAATACGAACAGCTAGCCCAGCCCGCTAGCGGAAGAGAGAAGACGAACACAGAGTACTGCCGCGCGTTTATTGGTGACCCACCAACACAAGTCAGAATCCAAGTGAGCTCTATCGTTTATATAGTTTCGTTGGGTGGCCTTGATCGGTGTGCAGACGAGCCAATCACAGAACGGGCTTTTGTGAATCTTTTCGCGGACCTATAAAAATATTCAGCCGCGCAATACTTAAAGTCGATTTCGAAATATTGAGAAAAGGACAGATTCTTTTATAAAATTAATAGCAGGAATGAAATCTGTGGTTCCGAAATTTTGGAGTGGTCATCGACCATAAGACAGACTCTCAAATCACTCCTCCGAACTTCCGCTCCTTCGGCCAGCCACAATCATTGTAGCCAGACACTATACATTTTCCGTGCTAGTGACATGGCATTGTAAGCCGAAGTCCAGATAGGAATTACCGCAGTGGGAAATTGCGCGTGCAGGTCCATGCTTTGTGGGAGCACTTTCTTGGTTTCGAAAATTGTGCGGTGTTTGAATTTTCACTGAAAGGCAGCATCAAGAGCAGGATGGTGACCGTACATATTCGCGTAATTGACCATGATGCGGAAAAATTCAACGCGGAAAAATTAAGCGACATAACCCAGGATCATTCATGTCGACAGAGCCTGGAATATTTTACTTGAACGTGTATTCAGAGCCCGTTAAAAGTTCTTAATGGTATACATCAAACAGCACTCTCAGTCAATCATTACCAAAACGGAACTACAACGCGCAGCTGAAGGAAATCCTCCGGAAACATCTTTTGAATCAGACTAATAATAATGTATACTTCTCGATTTGCGAGATGCATGCGAAAGCCGAGATCAAGTTTTTGCATAGATGATGCACAGGAAATACGGACAATATAAATTAAAGTGACAGGGGGTGAGAGCGAGCTCTAGTAATTTGGAAGGTTTGTTTGTTTTTGTATATTTCTAGACATACGAAAGTCATGTGCAAGATAAGATCAAAATTGGGCCAAGAAGGCACAGTGAAAACACGAAAAAACGGAAACCAAACATACAACGCAATGTGGTTTCGCTCACAAGATCATAATAGATAATGTGATCTCCCGAGCAGGGGGCTTTAACTCGAAGCTAGATAATGGTTCGCAAAGATTTTTCTGCGGCTGATTTCCAGTTCTGCACTGCGAGTTATATTGTTTGAATGCTGCAAAGGTGCGTATCGCTGGTGCGAAATACGGCTGGAGGGCAATGGCTGTTGCCGCCTGCCGGCCGGAGTACTCGATAATCAAGAAAGTTAAATGGTGGAGATTAGGATCCGTATGGATGCGATAACGGAATGGGGATGAGCGAAACCAAGACTGGGTATCAAAAAAGGCAGTATAGAACTCGAAAATTCTGGAGGCATAGTCCGTTAAGCAAAGAAATCGGCGATGGATGGGAATTATGCGATCGTAATACTAATGCGTGAGGTTTTTTTGAGCAATTTTGAGTTCATGTATTTCAGCTTGGTCCAGGGATGAAGGTGGGGTTGAAAAAGAAAAAGGAGAACCGGAGTCAAATGGGTCAATGTCTGGTGGACTCGTGTGAAGAACTGTTACCAGGAGCATCGGTCTATTGCCATATTCCGCAGTTGAGAATAGAGGTTAATGAAAATCGACGGTCTTCAGCTGTTTTCGGATGTCAATATGCATTGTGAACGTCAGTTTCTGTCAGATGACAATAAAAATGCCGTCCATTCGTGAGTCCGTTTCGTATGGATTTGCTAGAAGAATTTTGGGAAGGAGCAAGAGGAAGCCAGTACAAAGTGGTGCACGTGAACTTATGAGCTACAGTGCTGTTCACCACAACAGTGTTAATGGGTGGGGCTGACCAGGTGCTAGCCACCCAACCTGAAAAACCGTTTGAGGGTGGACGCAGGAGTTGTAATCCGCCAGCATAGCTGCATCCTTAGACCGCTACAGCCAAGCTGCCCGCCCGATGAGCGCCGGCCAAAGCGGTAGATATGACCGCGCCCCGCACTGTTGTGGCAACGCCGGCGTACTCATGGTGTGGTGGAAGGAATTTGAGCATGGTATGGAAAGGGATACATCATTCTTCCAGGAGCGGATAATCGCCAGAGCATGGGGTAATTTTTCTATCCAAACAGGACGATAAGGCCTGGAAGAGAGAAAAAGACGGATGGCAGTCTGGCCTAGCTGCCAGCTGCAGATTAAGAAGCGATCAATCTTACAAGCAGCTCAGAGAAGGAAGTTACTAGGGCGCATAATGTAATTCAATATATATGGACGGTGGCTGAGGAATCTGGGTTTTTCTTTTTATAGACATAAATATATATACATTAAAATAGGTAGCCTGGCTAGTCCAATGTGTGGATCGTCTGCGCTATGAGTAAACAGAATGAATAGGACGGACAGGGGATAACTGCTGCTGATATAAATAATGATCGAACTACAAATATGGATGCACCAGGGACTGACTAAATTCCAATTGGTAATTAAGGATAATATGTCGCTCTAGGGGGCCGTGCCTTTTGAAACAAGAAATGGTCAGGAGCCTGTAGGTATGGTTGATGTAAACGGTCATTATAGGAGAGAAGATACCACATAGGACTCTATGTTCGCGGCGATAGTTTGAAGTTTGAATTGGCCAAAGTGGATAGATATCGATGAGGCATGATAAAGAAAGAATCCAAGACATTTGCCTTATTTCGTCTGGAGGGTATCGTTTAGGTTGGACCGAAATAAGGTGATTTCTACAGGCTAGTTATTTGCATGAAGAGAAGAGTTAATAAAAAGTAAAAGTGCGGGTGATAGCGAATGTTTTTGTTTTTGTTTTTTAGAAGAGGGTTGCAGGTTATGTTTGCCACACCGTGTTTGCGACGGTGTTGGGATTAGTAAGGTTAGTAATTTGGAGAGGGCTATAGGTGAGCTACACTATACGTAGTTAGGATGATAAGGTTCACGGATAGGAAGTCAGACTATTTAGCGATAGGTACCATTTTTCAGACAGAGAAACGGTGAGAAGCATCTGACGTGGAGCTGCACGTAATTAGGCAGCGTACGCTGGTGTCGCAGCTCTGTTTGAAGTGGAAGAGACTAGGTTGATTCCTAATGACATTAGCAGAGAGATTTACTTTTCTTTCCGCAATGAACGAAAAAGTGACATCAATGCGATTTTCAGAATCCCAATCCAGTTTCATATACTCGATCCTGAGGTGGGTATGGGTGGCATAGATTAACGAAAAAGGGCACAGTAACTACTTTATGTATTTTGTTTTTAAATGCAATAGTTAATGGTGACAGAATGCGCAGCTGATGGGATGTATCCCATAGTGACGAATATTTAACAATAAAGAAGTTGGCTCTAACGGAAGTCTTTGGAACAAGGAGAGTTATAATGGAATCCGCATTCCGAAAGGAGTACGGGAGTGGGTTTCTAACACGAGGTGCAGAGACGCATCTGTCCTCTCTGATAATATAATTAAAGAGTATCAGGTTTACTCTTATGCGTCGGAGCCACAAAGGATCTAATTTCAGCAAATCACAGCGTTCCATGTAATTAAGGCTTGTACATTAGCCAATTAACTGCTTGGTAAATGCACGCTGAAGGTTTCCAATCGCAACTCTGTCACATTACCTCATGTTAGATGAGACTAGAGAGCAATACTCTAGAATTGGTCTGACGTGGGTCCTAAAAAGGTGCAGTTTGCTTTCGTTCAACTTCAGAGTTCGGTGTAACAGCCCCACTAATTATTTTGCTTTCGTCACCTATGCGATAGCATGCTCCGAGAAGTTTAAGGTGCAGAAATAATTTAGGCCTAGGTCCCGAACTTGGCAATTAACGGGGATGGTTTGGGTTCCAAGCTTGAATTCTCTTAGGGGTATAACGCATTTACACCCCATGACGCTGCTTTTTTCAGCCGAAAATTTCATCATCTAGTCGTTGGCCCAGGAGTTGAGTGACGCTAAGTCCTGCGATATGTAACACATGGTGGATTCTAAAGCTTCAGGGTGAAAGGTGTACGCAATTTTGATATCGTCTGCAAAGGGAAACGAAGCGCCGTTTCGAATAACATCGAAGACATCATTAACGTACAACAGGAAGAGCAGGGGGCCCAGGACGATGTCTTGGATCACACCGCTGGACACTGATCAAGGTTCAGATATTGAGCCATTTACTTGCGCTACTGCTTTCTAAATGGCAAATAAGATGAAAACCACGACAGCATTGGATCAGCAATACCGTAGGATGCCATTTTATTTAGTAATCTAGGGTGGGATACTCTGCCGAAAGCTTTCGTCATGTCTAAAATGATTACTATAGCTGATTTCCCAGTACTCAAGGCCTCGGTGATAGCGTTCAGGCAGTCAGTCATACAGGTAACGCAGGATTTCTTACGAAGGAAGCCGTGCTGTCCACGGTTAATAAGTTTATGTTCTAGAAGGTAGGCCATAAGACTATTCTTAATCAGGCGCTCCATGATCCTGGAAACTATAGGGGTGTGGTTTATTGGGCGATAGTTTGCAGGGTCATAGCGTGAGCCCTTTTTGTAAGCCGGTATAATAACAGAGGTTTTCCACTGTGACGGGAAGGTGCGGCACTGAATGGATAAGTTGAAGATGGTTGTTAACAAAATTGGGATTTCGCTCTCGCCTAATGCGAACGCAGTCTGAGGCAATGAATCAGGTTCAGGGTGGTAGCCAATTTTGGTCTTTACCAACATCTGGCCTACGTCCTTCGGAAGAAATACAACTGTTGAGTACGACTCTGTAGTTAAGCGAGATTGGCACGGGATAGAGGGATTGTTATCGCTTACCAGAGCAGATGCAAAGAATTCACCAACAGATTCTGCAATCTTTTGTGGGTTGTTTACATACATGCTGTTTTGATTGATATGCATGGGATCGCTCACAGAAAAGAAGTTGGTGGTTTGGCTTAGCATATTCTCTTTGCTTGTTTGTTCGCACCCACCGTGCGATTTGGACACACTAATTTTTCGACCTATGTGAGCCAAGTCTGTACTGCAATATTTGTTTTCCTTTTGATTATTTTAGCCAAATATTTCAAATTCTTTCGCATGTGCATATTCAATGAGCTGATAATTCAGTATCGTAGAATTCGCGCATAAATTCTCTTAAAATTGGGGCTCGTGTTCATCCACACGTAGCTCAAGCACGGTTAACAATACTCGAAGTTTTCAGTCGGAAATCCGAGAATATTGAATGTGTCTAGACGATTATAAGTTTAAAAGTGGCCAGGAAGCAATCCGGCAAGTCTGTGGCAAAAGCTTAACTGCTTCATTTCCGTTAATCCCACCTAAATTTCTAGTTCTATCAGTGCCGCTTCATGTTTATTGATAATGTATATAAGATAATTCATGTTCATAAGTGTTGAATTGCGAAATTGAAGAGGCAGCTAGCTACATCAACAGGGCAAACCGTTATAGCAGAAGGGGTCAGAAATCAAGGGGCGTTATGATGTCCTGTTGATCATCAGTGTGAGGAAACAGGTCGAATAGATAGTATAAGCAACGCGCTGGTCGAGTCCGTTGTTCCTGCGGCTCGGTTGCCGTTCGAATGACCCGGAATGAAGTCATCGATGTTCGACGAGCGCCCTGAGTAGCACTGCAGGTTCATGAAGTGGTTCGAAAATTCAAGTGAAAACAAGATAATGGATCCCCTGCAGAGACCACCGTATCATGCATACCCTTTTCTGGACGAACAAGGAAGGTCATTGATGGAAGCCCCATGTTGGAAGCTACCCAGGGATATGCTCGGGCAAAGAAAATACAGAGAAGCCTGTTCAGGCAGCCTTTGAAGAACGCCTAAAATATGACTGACTGCATAGTGTTCGAGGCAAGAAGTGTCATATGAGACATATACGCCAGTTGGAATCAAACGGGAAAGATGTAAAACTGCGCAATCGCCTTGAACACCTGGGTAACAGGTCTGACTTGAAAGTATTGCACATGGTGGAAAGCCTCATCCGTTACCTCCGGTACCAGTTACAGAGCTATTAGGCAGAAGAATCAGAATCTTCAAGCTGGGGTGGCCGCCAGGCCAACTTTGAAGACTTAGCGAATAACCTGGATTGGCAGGAAAGAATACCCGATAGTAGATTTGGTCACTAAGCCTGTGATAGTAGCAGTCCAACGCGACCTTCCATCAGCCAACTGCAATATGCTGCAAGAGATCATGACCAAGTGTAGCCATGAGCACGTACGCGTGCCATCAGGCGTGACGGAAAGGATCCCTCTGACTGCAAATTGTGCGGCTTCGACCACAGGTTAGCCGGCTATTCAAATCACCTAAAAGCCTCCATGAAAGTGCAATGCAGCACGGGAAAAAAGACGAAACCGCTTTGTTCGTATGAACAAGACATCATGCAACAAATCGCTAGGAAATTCCTGCTGCGGTGACGACGGTTACCCGGGCATGCATGGTAAGTTGTTTTATCCGGCTTAGGTAACGCCCGCTCGAAACTTTAAAGACATTTGCGGTTTTCTGGAATAATCAGACCAACCAAAAGCAGCTTCTCTTAGGCATTTTTGCTGTTCGATTGGTCAGCTCCACCGGTTCGTTAAGTGCTTCTGGCCTTGCTGATTGTGTGTCAGATCCCACTTTGATGGGTGAACAAGGTGCGCAGCAAAACCAAAGTACAAGGACCTTGACTTCTTCAAAGGTGAACATGGTGAGCGGCAGGCAGATCGAGGCTGCTGGTCGAGTGAGTTTTCAGCTGGTTACTCTGGACATCAATGGACAGATGCGGCCGTACACACTCTCATAGACACTGGACAATCTGCCGATGCGAGCGTCAAACTCAGTTGATGCAATTTTATCCAGGTGGCCGCACTTGCGCCTCCCGTACTTGGACGAAAACGATGTAGACGAACTAGCAGTGGAATGCGGGATGGCGTCCCACCCACTTGGCGCAGTGTGGTCTCGGCTTTGTGCGAATTAAGCACTGCGAGAGAGAGCGAAAACACTCGGAGAGCCAAATAAGTGGGCCGCAGAGGATGCCTTTACCGACAGTTTTAATGTTGGCGACTTTCTTGGTTCTTTCGGTGAAGGGGATATGGTCAAAAGATACACTGGGATTGTCACAACTGCTAAAGACGTGGGGATTTTGCCTCACTTAACAAGTGCTCAGCGATCTCCCCATCTTAGAAGTCATCTCAAGAAGCGTGCAACGACAGAAAAACCGTCGGTTGGATGTAGTCTGCACAACATTCAAGCGCAACGTCGGAGTGCAATGGGACTCCGGGACGGACAGGTTCGTCTTCCAGCTGAACATTTCCAACCAGTCAATTACAAAAAGGACCCCGATATCTATCTCCCGTTTGTACGATCCTCTTGAGTACAATTCCTCTTGGCTGCTTCCAGAATGGATGTTGTAACAATACCTGTGCAGGACGAAAACTGTCTCCGATGACCTCAATGAATTCGGAGATAGCTTGTCGGAAGAAGAATTTCTAACCGGCATTAGGGTACCAGGTAGCACACAATTCCCGAGATTTCTATTTAAAAGCAACAAGAATCAGTAGGGAGAGATGCACACGATCTCTGATGCATCAGAATTAGTTAACAGTGCCTTAGTGTGTGGACAGTGGAGTGGAGGAGCCGGCAGTTATAACGCCGGGATATTGCTGCCCAAGGCTTGCGCTGCACGTTTGAAGTCAGATTCCATCCCAAGCCTGGAAATAAATGCAGCAGTTCTGGCATTGCGGATGGTGCATACTGGAAGAAAAACACCCCTTCGATTGGACCGCAGTATTTTGGACGGATTTGGCGACTGTGCTTCATTACATCCAAAATGTTAAGGGAGGTTTCGGTGCTTCCGCTTCAGATAAGCCTACCACGGAACAAAGGTAACGCGTGTAGTCGGCCGACAACCCAGTGGACCCATGCCGATTTGAGAGATGATCTCACTTGACCAAAGGCCCAGGAATTTTTAGCCTGCTTGAGGGGCAGTGACTTGCGAACAACCTCAGCAGACAAATTGAGACAACTCTGAATAACGTAGTGACAAGTGTCACAGCCCTGTCTGTCTCTCAAGACACCCAACCAAAAAGAAACCAAGCCTTACCCACCATTACACCGATCAGTGTAAGGGGCTCTTCCGAAAATTTTTCGCTACTGTTCTTGGTAGCCCAAAACCTTCAAATGCTCATGAAACCGCTATCCTAGCTCACTTCTAGTTACCACATTTTACGAAATAGATTACTATGTTGCAGGTATGTTGTGGCGAAGCAATAATCACCATAAACCCCAAGCTGGAACCGAAGCCAGACTACTTCTCTCTTGCTTTTTAAATCTCGCACCCGGAGCAGACGTGTGGCTTGGGCTTCCGTCCCCTTAATGGCGATTCCAAATCTACTACTCTATCAGTCCTATTAGACACCTGTTAGCTAGAACTGGCGCTCGAGTCCTGGTCCGGTCAACCGAAACTACGCGGATTATCGCATTGGATATCTCAACTCGCATCGTTTCAATTGGATAAAACAGCGATTACTACTGCCGCATGAACGGCTTGCGCACCCCATATTCCCCAACCGTACGGCTGAACAAGATCAAACGCTGCGACCACAAAAATGACAGCATAGAGGACATTCTTGTCTAGTGTATTTAAGGAGTGCTCTTACACAAAATTCCGCTTATCTAACGCACCTTCCGGCACAGCTTACCGCCATCCATATGTGAATATAACCATTGTCCTTGGGAGTTGCACATCCGAAGCTTTACAAATTTCTTCCAGATGGTTTGAGACAATCTTGACAGTCTTCCTCTGCCCTCAGCATTTTTTTCGGCCGTTCATTAATGTCAAATGCGTGTCTTATCCAATTTGCCTGACGTTCCGCCTGGTTTTCACCACTTCCATCCAATTACCGCATTTTCACTGTCTGTCTTCTCTTCAGCTTCACGTTTCCGTCCATTACTTAAAGCTCCCGACGTTTGGTGCCTCTAGCCATATATCGGTATCCACCGTTGAGCTCCGTCCATGTTGTGCGCCACCAATGAGCATATTTAGTGCACTCAAACACGAAATGACTCGTAGTCCACTGCTTGCAAACAGTCCCAGGAAGCTCTTTTTGGCCTTTAAAAATTAGTTTTCTATTATTTTGCTTTTCACTGGCATACTTGCACTTTCCCCATTGCCTTGCAGCATCTCATTTCACGTTCCAGTGAGCCTCTGCCATAACTCAATATTGTTCCCACCCCCGTATCCCGTTCCATTTCTGCCGTTAACATTTCCTGTGCATCATCCTTCTGAAAATTTAATTTTGCTTTGCACACGCCTCTCGCGAATTGAGAAATATACAGTATTATTATTATTATCATTAAATGCACGCTTTATGCTGAGGAAGATTCAGAGTACCCTTGTTCTCACACTCCCGTCAACTTTTGAATTCATGCTAATAACCGAGACCTCGCTCAAAAATCACACTCCGGAAAACGCCATAATAATTCCCGGGTACAAACCCTTTATGAAAAGCCGTGAAATCCAGCATGAGGGTGGCTGCCTTGTCTACGTCCGAGAATCTATATCAGTCACGTTGGGCCAGGATACCATGCTAAGCACCGTCCAAGATGCCGTTTGGGTTATAGATGAGATGAACGATGAAAGCTTTCTTGTTGGATACGTCTGCTGCCTTCCCGGTTCACTTGGCATATGCCGTCTCACGCTTCCCGCTCCAAATTACCTACCACTTTTCCTTGAAGGCATTCATGATGGCGGTTGGACCCAACACGTAAATGACCCAATAAAAACCGCAATGTTCTTGATTTGATATTTAGAATGGGCTTACCTTACGTTCAAACGTCCATTGAGGTTAGCTTAACTGGATGTGATCGTCCGCCCGTTAGCTGTTCAGTTACATTTTCCTTCTTGAATACCTACGCCCCACCTAAATCAAGGCCACATTTTTGAGCCGATTGGAATCTTCCGTCTATTCTAGTTTACAACCCAAATTGGTAATCTTTTTTCTGATGCTGATCAGTTAAAATTCAACCTACACAAATGCCTCGATGCCATTGCTCCGTCTCAAACTCTAGATATGCTTCGCAAATGAATTCATGGTGATCAAAAAAGCTGCAAGCTTGCTAAACTCCAGCCAGCCATTTTAAAAACCAGAGAATTTTGTGGCTTCTGCAAGTAAATTTTCTAACGAAAACTCGAGAAAGGGTGTAAATCACTGAAGCAAACAGCAAAGGCTGCAAGCTCTGGATCAGCCCAACCCAAATGTAACACTTGCAACGTTCAGGAACGCAGAACTACCGACTCCAGGTATTCAGCCACTAAATTCCCACATACCTCCATAAAGACATTTAAGTAAGCAAACCACCGGAGATTACACAGGCAGCCGGCGATTTTTTAGCATTTACCCCGGTAAGTGAAAACAATATTGCTATCTCACGCCAGCCTCGCATGTCTGCATAGTTCTACTCGGCAACGGTATTTATTTCAGGGGACGCAGCCTAGCTGTCTGTAAAATCCAAAATAGGATACCAATCCGCATCCCATTCATTACCTCCGGCTGCCTTCTTGCTGAGTGGGAGCAACGTATCAAGTGTGTTACCAAACATCGTTATCTTGTTTATTCAACGCTCCTCCTTCTTTTCCATGTGGAAAACCTATGTGATTATACCCGTCCACAAAATGGGCACAGACTCTGACGCCGCCCAATCAACCACAAGCCTATAGTCTCCAGAATTATGGAACGTTTGATTAGGATAGTTTTATTGCCTATCTTCTGGAATGTCAATTCAATAACGCTGGAAGACGTAGCTTTCTTCGAAAGATATCCGGCGCCACTTGCATGACTGACTGCTTGAACGCTACCAACAAGACCTGAACACTGGAAGGTTAGTTATAATAACCGTTTTTGACATTGGGAAGACGTTTGACAGTGCCGGTAAATAAAGCAGAGACCTACGGCTTTGTTGATCTAATTCTATTGCGCTTTTCTTTACTACTGTCATCTAGAAATCGGGTAGTCTCGGTAAATGGCCTCATATATGAACCTAGATTAGTAATCTAAGGGGGTGTTCTGCTCCCCTGCTTCTCCTTTTGTACGTCACCGATGTCGTCCGTGTTATTTGGCGATATCAAAATTATCCACGCTTTTCGCCCCATTATTTTGGAGTAACATTGCAGGACTTAGCGTCACTTGTTTCCTAGGAGAACGACTGGATGATGGAAGTCCCTGCTGGAAAAAGCAGCAGCATGTGGTAAAAATGCATTATACTCCAAGAGAAATTAAAATTGGTTAACTGTCGAGTTCGCCACCTGGGTCTAGGTTATTCTTGCACCTTAAGCTTATCGGAATAGGCGAGAGCAAATTAGTTCGTGAGGCTTCTACGCAGAACTTCAAAGTTGAAAGAAGGCGAACTACAACCTTTCAGAACTCACGTCAGTCCTATTCTGGAGTAATGCTTTCTAGTCTGTTCGAACACAAAGCAGTGGAACGGAGTAGCAAGTGAAAACGTCTATCGTACACTTAACAAGCTGTTGGTCGGCTGCACTGAAAACCCAAATTGCATGGAACGCTGGGGGTAGCTGAAATTGGATCCCTTGTGGCTCCGACGCGCAACAGCAAATCTAGTGCTCTTTGACAATATTATAAAATAAAACAACTGCGTCTCCACACCTCTTCTTAGAAACCCACTGCCATAATCTTTACAAAATAATGAGTTCATTATTACGTTTTCAGTGCGAAGGACATCCGTTAGTGCCACCTTTACCGTTAAAGGTTCGTCATTATAGAACAAACTACACCAACAAATGCGCACTTTGGTGCATTTAAAAACGAAGTATGCAGAGTAGATGCTGTAACCTTTCTGAATCATCTACGTCATCCACACTTGCCTGAGGAATCAGTGCATGAAACTATATTGGGTTTTTGAAAACCCGTGGGCGGCACCAGTTTCCTTTTCACCCATATGAAAGCATATATCAATACTTGTATCATCAGATGCAAAACCGAAACCAGGTAGGCATCTTGAATTTCTTTTTTCTCACTTCTCGTCGAAATCTCCCTGTCCATTTTAAACTCCTCGGAACACCGTTCGCCCCCATCACCATAGTTAGAAGTGCTGATTCATAGGTTTCCTCATCGCATTTATTTCACTTCTATATTCGTTTTCGTGATTTTCATAAAAAGAACCAAGCGGCCAACCACACTTGTATCTTTCCGTTTCAATTTCAAGCTGAGCTCTGACACTGCAGCATACCACTAACATGCTCCTAGTTCCACGTTTGATGCGCCTCACCCTCCTGCCTTCACACAGGATTCCTGTCGCCCAGTGAGATAACTTTTGTTCCATGATTTTCATTGCTCTATCTATGATTATGCGGGTGTCCACGTATCCCTCTCTCCGTCCTACTCCTCAAACAATCCCAACACCGTCGCCAGAGCGGTGTGGTATCCCAAATCGACCATCGTCTTCGAATGTCCACTTCGACTGTCACCTTCATTCCTTTACTCGTCATCACTGTCGCTCCCTACGCATCTGACGTTTGCTTGTTGCAATCACCTGCTTCCGAAAACTCCAAACAATTCCCTCCTAACGAAACTAGGTCGACAACTTGAATTCTTTCTTCCTCAGTCCTCATCAAAAACTCCTTGTTCAGTTCATACCTTTCGAATCTCCTACTTCCGTGACCAGCGAGTCCCAAGTGGTTCCTTTCTCGCCTTCGTAACAGTTTCCATATATCTTGCCTGCTAGTTCCACCCGTTTCTTGTGCTTCGACGGCAGGACCTCCTAGAATCGGCTACAGTCCACGATTTCTATGCCATCAAAATGGTTAGTCTTTAGTTCGCCCCTGTCTTTTTCAGCTCTTTCCATATTCATGCGTACTTTCGTTGTTCATTTCACGTCCTCCTAAATACCGGCTTATTGTCATTTTACTGGAACGCATAGGAAGACAATACGCTAGACTCCTCTTCGCTCATCTGTATGCATCCAAAAAACCGGGATGGTGAAAGAACAAGCCACCAACTCCATACATTTAGCTGCACTATGCGTTCCACCGGATTCAATGTCTGAATAGCTTGTATGATTCATCGCTTCGTGATTCGCTGCCATCAGCAAGGCCAGACCGCCGCTCGTTCTAATACCTTCCATACCGTTCAGTTCTGCTTGGATATAAACAGTTGCTGCCCACTCTAACTGCCGCGGTTTTGGCTCTCCTGGGAGTATCCACTTCTGGAACGCTAACACCTTGCTTATCTTGCCTACACCCCGTTTCGTATTCCTCTCATCAACTCCCGAGTACACCAGTTTTATCGCATTAGTGCGGGCCGCCGTTAGATCCACCGCCTTGGTCGGCGCACATCAGGCGGGCCGCTCGGCTGCAGCGGTGTGCGTGTGCAAATAGACTGGCTGATTAAACTCATTGCGTTTGCCCCTAAACGGTGTATTTCAGGCTGGGTGAGCATCACTCGGTCAGTCCCACCCGTTAGCATTGTTGTGGTAAACAGCCCTCCAGTCCCCATGCTGACGTTCACTGTTTTGTTCTGGCTTCCTCTTGAACATTCCTAAAGTTGTTTTCGCCAAACTCACGGAGAAAACTTTTGTATTGGCATCTAATAGGATCTGACATTTCACGTGCATCTTGACAGTCTTCATCGATTTGCTGTGGATCATCACTTATTTTGAACTATTGTTCTTGTCTGCCGAATTTGGTAAAAGACTGCTGATTCTGGCGGCTGTTTTTCATAATCGTCCAACAGACATTGCCTCATTCGAGTCTGATTCCTCCTCTTATTTTCAAACTTCACGACTTCACCCAGCTGAAGTTTACGACATCAAAATGACCCAAAATATACCTAACGAATAAAATATACGGTTACGCAATTTTATCGGGCGTCGCCGTCACTACCTGCCCAACAAACAGAACTTCCAGTATTTGGTCTATTTTGCTGCCAGTCTCCGTTCATAATACTGTTTACCAGACGATACATTCCGTACAAAACCATCCTCCAATTCCCCGTTCCTTGATTTATTGCTTTTTTCTACGCCCTATCTATTCTGCCAAGTCCAACTCGTGCTTGTTCCCAGCACTGAGGAATCTCAACACTTTAAGAGGCCTTCTGGTGGCGTTGTTTTTCTATTTCGCTCAGCTGCGCTAATATGGCGGCCTAAGAGATGCGCAACAAAGACACGAAGCGTTACAGACAAGAAGTCCCCGTTTGACTCAGTTCCTCCCCGTAGAACTTTGTCTCCAATTATGCTCTTGCCTTATATATGTGACCTGACGTACTTATTATTGGGTGCTGTGTAAGTCTCCTATCATTTGCAAGCAAGCTATTTTTCATATACTTTTCCCATTATTTCATTATCGTCATGCTGGATGACCATTCATACTGCATGTCTTCGCATTGTCCAAGGAAATAAATATAAAACTATATTCACTATCATCCGCAAGTTGCCTATGCTTGTGCAAGACCAAAAAACTTCATATTCAAAATCAGGTTTAAGGAATGCCCAGCAGAATACAATGGGCAAACCATCTAAAAACTGAGAATACGGACAACAAAACACAGAAGGTGGGAAAAATGCAGACCTTTGGACGAGGTAGCCTTTTTAATACTTGAGCAGGATTCAGCCGTCTCTATGCATACTATAGCGGATGAAAAAATATTATTGTAAGAACAAATTACTCCAAAATTGATTCAGAACCCTCATTGAAAGTAAGTTTGCCGAGGCTCTGGCGATAAGCATGCCTTTCACATACGTCAGTTGGAACATCCTAGAAGAGAAACAAACATTCCAACGGTTGCCAAGATAGTTAACCTCGCCACCATGGCTGCACATGACGTGAAGGACAACTAAGCTCTCACCGGGCACAGAGTTTAGGGACACATTCACGCAAACAGACAGTTGAATATACTTTGGCCTGTGATCGTTTCCTCCGTTACACTTTGCAAGACTTATTTTGAGAATGATTACCCAAGTTGTTCGAAACTGGTAAATTTCTTTTACCAAAGCTTTCTTGTTATTAACTTCATATCACTAACAATAAAAAGCAATACATGGTGCACGGATTTTTCGATGAGCTCCTCAAGTCACTTAGGCCTCATACTTGCAGATCACTCACTTTAAACAATTTTCTTTTTTTTCTGGTCGCTGGAAACGCCAATGTCGGAAAGGTTATTGTAATCGTTTTTCTTGATAACACCAAAACATTTTCCCATGTAGTCCTTGAAAGATTGCTACTAAAGGCCAAATCCTGTGCATTAGTACATTTGCTTCACCTCTGGTAAACAGCTTATTTCTCTGACCCTTTTCAAATTATTAGTATCAATAAAACTATCCCACCCCCAGACAATTGCCAGCGGTTTACTAAGAGGTGGTGCCTTTGGACTCTTACTAGAGCCGTCTTTTGACGAGTACGCTAGGCGGACATTCCTTATTCTCTGACGATTTCAAGCTAGGTTATCTTTCCAACCATTTGTCGTACCCTATATCAAACGATGATTGCAAGCTTGCATTATTCGGGAGGTATACCGGTGCATACAATCAGATTCTGCGAGGGTAAATTACACCAGTCAAAAAAATCCGTTTCACAATATTATACAGGGTTTTCTGGAACCTTTGGTGAGTATCAGACTACGAGTAATTTCGTGTTTGAGTGCACGAAATGTCCGCAAAATGTGATCGAAGCTCAGTGGCGGATGTGGACATAAGGCCGGAGTCTCCAGTCATCGAGGACATCATGCAATGAACGGAAACGCTAAACTGAAGAGGTGATGAGCTGCAAGAATAAGAGAATTGAATGGACGCCAATCAAAACCAACCCTACATAAATGAATAACATGATCACCTATAACAACAAAAAATGGCCAATAAATGCTGAATAAAGCCGAGGAATGCAGCCATGAATATGCCAAAGTATTTGAAGAATCAGGTTTTGCGAAGCTTTTTGCACGGGACGAATATGAAAATCCCAAGACTGCTGACTACATTCAGATGCGGCTGGCGGCAAGCTGGACTGACAGATGCGATAAAACAGAAAATGTTCATGTTGGAAATAAGAACAATTCCTAAATAAACTAGCCAAGGTTGCTCAATATGCTATTAATTTTGTCCCCTCTTTCGATCCCAGTCGGCAGCATTAGTCCGAAGTTTGAAAGAGTGCGCAGGCCACTCCAATTTCAGCAGTAACCGTGCTTTAAGCCATTCCCAAAGGTCCACCTGAGTAGACGCATCCAAGTTGATCGTTGTCGTATTTTCGGTTGAACGCACCAGCAGCCGACCGCCATTTCTGGCTAACAGCGTCTTAGAGGGAGCAATAAGCCTGTAGATTTGAGACTGCAATGACCTGCGCAGAACCGGTAACAGCGCGACTAGCCTGGATATGGTATCTGTATCATAAAAGAGAGGAGAAGTCTGGTTTTGTTGCCAGCTTGGAATTATTGTGATTATAGGACCGGAGAAAGCAAACCCGCAACCCAATGCTTCTATTGCTTAAAATCTGGTAAAGGATCTGAGCTATAGCAGCGAATTTAAGGTTACCAAGCATGGGATATTCAGAGTCGCCAAGCCAGTAAAGAGGATAAGATGACATATGAAGCAAGGAGTACACAAGCTGAGGGTTTTCAAAATCACGGGCTGTAATGAGATCATTGATCCATCCAATTTTATGCTGATGTTTTGGTCAGTCCGCAGCGGCCAGTCACCTCGTCAAAGTTAACGAGGGTACATCCACAAAGAGAGGACAGAAGGTCGAAAAACGTAATATTGTGAACGTCGAGAGAGTGGGGTAATAATAGGCGAATCTGAAATCTGAGAACCCCAGGTGGTGAGCGCAGTGAAGACTCGATCACGAAATAAAATTCTAACCCATGTTATTAGGGCTCATATAGCCCAATGTTGGCTTGTTTCAGGCTGGTTAACAGCGGGACATCAGGCAACTTTGTCAGCTTGGATTTGAACTTGGGTAAACTTGGACAAAACCGCAGGGGACTAAGGAATTGGTTCCACAGTTTACAGTAAGCAACTATGGAGTTCTTTACTGCGATCGACAGTCAAACCAGGCCAAAGCTAACGATTATTATCTATCGAGAAGTGGCCTGGGGATTTTAAGCGCCATGTATGACGTGTGCGGCAGAATGCACGTCAGTATAGCAAAGATTAAGGGGAAACTTAGGGTTAAATTTGGCTCGAAAAGCCATCGTGGCTCAGGACCAAGCAGATTGCATCCAGCTAGATGAGGGACGAAAGTGGTTTCAAGTAAACGCCTGCTGCCTATTCTCCATTGCGATTCGAGCGGTCGATTCCTGAGGGAGTAAGAATACTCACTAGCGAATAAGACGGTGTTTTCATTCGTGTGCCCGCGACCTCAAGGGTTTGAAAATAAATGTGAGGTTAAGCCTGACACAACGTAACCAAAGGGGTTCAAGATGAAGTAGGACTTATCGTTATCCGTAACTGAGGCTTCATGTTGGATGAAGAATTTTCTTTTTGAACTCCCGTTGTATTTCTTTTATTGCAACACGACCAACTCTGAGCATGTTCGAGAAAATTATCGGGCTTGCGATGGAAGGCATTTAGTTGCTCAAGCGAACTGCAGCGACGGAGAGAAAAGAGCAACCACCACCCTCAGACATCCACCAACAAATAGCTAAACAAAGTCCAGCTGCCTCACGGGAGATATTGAGTTGCGACAGGCCACTACCTTGCGTCATCAAAGTGGTCGGCTTTTGAGACTTGGAGGTCAGATCATCTTGGACTGAGTGAAACTCAGCGCCGCTGACCACTGAGGGAGAAAGTTACGGGTTCAGCAGATCCGGGAAATTTATCCCGTGGACATGGTTTCCCACTGACAATCCATCCGGGCTAAAAAAACAAATTGCGCGGCTTTGGAGTTCATAAGCTTGCTCCAGAATGGTCACTTCTAGGGCCTTCGTTTCCTCCATTACATGAGCGACCTTGTGTCAGTGTTCTCCTCAGTATGGTAGTGGCAGTAGATGATGACAAAACAAACTAATGCAGTGGGTGAAAAATATAGCCATGTGAGTTAGAAAATGGACACGCTACAGAAAAAATGGACACCTGCTAGCAAATCATTCGACAGACTGAGAGCTATTGGCCGGCAAGGATCATTCTCATTTGGTGCAGATTGAACCAAAAAGGATCTGCATCAGGTAGTAATTAGCACTTATGAATGAGCCCATCATTCTATAGGTAATTCGGAAAGGCTAAGAGAGAACGTTTAGGGTTAGAATCCCTCTGAAGTATGGGAGACCTGACGATTTTACCCCTTCTGTAAGGCGATAGCTAGACTTCAACCCGAATGTATTGTGGATGTCTGAGGCTATTCCAAAGGGAAAAAGCTTGTGGCCGATTCAGTCGCTTTACAGCTGACGGCTGACAGACCGCCACGGAAGAGTTGCGCAGAGGAATAAAAGGCATGGAGCTGTTTTCAATATGGAAGCTGATATTAAGTTATAAAACCATCAGTGACTCTGATAACAATAATAATATTGTATATTTCTCTGTTTGCGAAAGACAGGCCCAAGGCAGGATTAAATTTGTACATGGATGATGCAAAGAAAAAGTGAATAATTGAAATCAAAAGAAATGGAGTACATGCCACTTTGGATTACTCTTAAAACAAGATCAGAAACTGCAGAGCAATACGCAGTGTACAAGTATAGAAGACAAAAAACAAACCTTGACAAGCCATTTTGCAAGGTTATACAGGGCTTTCAGGGGCTGTTTGTGAACAACGGACTGCGAGTCATTTCGTATCCAAGTACACTAAATGTGCGTGTCGCTGGCACAAAACTTGACAAGAGCTCGATGGCGGATTTCGAAGTTTGACCGAAGGGGCCAATTTCAACAGCATTACGTGATGGAAAGAAAAGTTAAACTGAGATAAAGGTCATTGGATATATGGTAACTGGATAGAAATTAGTCAAAAAACGAGGAACGCTATGCGAGATTAGTGATGAAATCGCATTTAACAACAGTAAACGGCCGGTAAAATGCTGAAGAACTCGGAGATTTACTATAAAGTCGGCTGAACTACTTGAAGAACAAGATTTTATCAAACGTTTTGTAGAGAGAGAATATGGAACTCACATGATTGTCCATTTCATCCATATGCTGCTGGGGGCAAACTGGACTGAGAGGTGCAATAGAGGATTTTGTATGAGAAGTAGAACAGACTCAAATGCACCAGTCATGGGTGTCCTCTGTGCTGTCATTTTTTAGTCGCAGATTTTGACCTTAGACGGCAGTACGTGTGTGAAATTTGAAGGGGCACACGAGGCGTCCCAGCGGAAGTAGTAACTGTTTTTGACCATTATTGAAGATTCACCTGAGTTGGAGTGTCCAAGGGAATCAGCCACTTGTTTTGGGTTGAACGAGCCAGCACTCGAGCGCCAGATCTTGCTAGCAGCGTCCTAGCAGAATGGAGAAGGTAGTAGGTTTGGAGTCGCCCCTACGGGGGCGGACTTGATAACGACGCGTATAGCCTGGGTGCGGGATTCGAAACATAAAAGGGAGAGAAGCTGTCTGACTTGGGTGCCACCTTGAGGTTACGTTGATTATTAAACGGTGGAGAAACAGAGCCACCAGCCTACCTAAGGTTGGTCATGTGAATGGAAAGTTAAGCCAGAAAGTTAAAGTGCAGGGTAGGAAGAAGGATTTGTGACAGAGGATAAGAAGTCAAGACGAACTGAACCTTAGCCAGCTGTCGGGGGGCTATTGGCAAAACATCAAACCGGTAGACTGATAAATAATTAGAAACTTCTGTGGTATGTTGACCATGGTCGTTTTGGGATCAGTTTGCTATTATGAAGGAGGGTAATGCAATTGCGAATAATTCGTAACTACCTCGGAGCACTAGGTTGATTTTCTGCCGGTTGTCATGGTCGGCATGCTTTGCGCTGCTGACCCGGTGAGGAGAATAGGACTGTAAATCGGGAATTATGGACGTTGACGAGTTGAGAATAAGAGAAAACGTTGGGCTATGGCATAGCTTAGGTTATTTCTGTTGATTTATTTCGTTTTCCCAATATTTATGCATGACGGATGGTAAAAGGGCTGAGTGGTTAGTGTCAGTAGTCTTTAGAAGGAAGTCGGCGTAAAAAGGCACAGATTAGGGCACCGAATGTGAGTTGAGCTAGATTTTTGGTGGCCTTCGAAAGCTAAGTCTAGAATGATATTTGTCCCGTTTGGTTGAGAAATGAGGATACGTTGAGAAATTTGCACAGTAAAACATTGAATTGCTTTAGACTCTGGCAGAATCGGACATAGTCCTTTTATCTATTCCACAAGGTACAGTAAACAACTGTGAAGAACCTTGACCTAAAAGACGCTTTGAAAGGTAGTATTCCAGTGGACCGCGGTCGATTCCTGAGGGAATAAGGATACTCACTAGCGAATAAGACGGTGTTTTCATTCGTGTGCCCGCGACCTCAAGGGTTTGAAAATAAATGTGAGGTTAAGCCTGACACAACGTAACCAAAGGGGTTCAAGATGAAGTAGGACTTATCGTTATCCGTAACTGAGGCTTCATGTTGGATGAAGAATTTTCTTTTTGAACTCCCGTTGTATTTCTTTTATTGCAACACGACCAACTCTGAGCATGTTCGAGAAAATTATCGGGCAGTACTGTCACTGCCATTTACAATATGACTTGTACAGCGTCAGCTTTCATCTTGGAGTGCGGAATGTTCTGACGATGAGGCCATGGGCCCGGTTTGCATTTGGTATTTGGCAAAACACTTATTCGTGGAAGTTGAATAAGGAGGATTATTGTAAACCTGGATCTTTTGCAGACTGTGTGGTTAGTACCGAGTGACCGGTTATGAAGAGCTTCCTCCGGGGAACGTGACACTCTAGCAGCCGAAAATTGCATCTCCCATTAGCCACACGACTCATCTTGTGAGTTTAAGTCCTCCATACTGCTGGTCATGGTTTGGGAAGACAGCTCGAATGAACACACCATCTCGAATTCGTCGGCGAATGGGAAAGGTGTCCCATGGCAGATTGCTCGAAATATGTCGTTTACGGGGAGCTGAAATGGTATGGAGCCGAAGAGTCTAACTTGCATAACAACACTGGTGACTGGCCGGGGTTGGGATAGGGTTTCGTTGATACTGACTACTTGAAAGCGGTCAGAGATAAAAGAAGTTAATCATGAGTACAGCGGATCTGCTAAGCCGTAGTATTTAACGTTTAACAGCCATCTTTCCTGGAGCACACGATCAAACGTCTTGGTCTTATCAAGGAGGATGATTATGATGGCCTCTATCCAATCGGCGTTGAGAGTGACCAAATCAAAAGACCAAGGTGGCACGAGGTACAGGACCGCTGCTTGCGAAAACCATGCTAGGATTCACGTATTAAGTCGCCACGCATAGGAAAGTCAATTAGCTGGCCCTTGGCAATCCCCTCCATGAGTCTGGCCAGGATGGGTGTTTGGTTTATCGGACGGTAGATTTGTAGGTCGTAAAGTGGCCTCTTCTTGTGACGAGGGAAACCGGTGGAGAATTTCCACTGAACGGGTACTACTACAGTTGACCTGGAGGTAGCAAACGTGTTTAACAAGAGGTGCGATATTGGGTTTGCCTAACCGAAATAGCGCAGGAAAACACCGTCCGAGCCAGGTAGGTAGGACAGTTTGACGAAGGCGAAGGCTTTCTCTATTTTCTTTTATATTTAGTATGACGGCCAAAAACGATTGATCTTTTAGCCTAGGGATGTTGGGTAAATTGGTGGCGATGTAATTAATGAGGATTTAAGGCAAATATAAGTTAAAGCAGCAGAGATTTCCTTCGGATCATCCAGCCACTAACTGTTGTGTATGATGTACATAGGCTTACTTGAATTATTGCAAATAGTGTGGGACCACAGAAGTCTGGTCAAATGCGGCCCGGGATTTGGTTGACTAAGAGCCGTTTCCTCCTGCTTTCAAAGTTAGTACTCGGATGCAGCAAGCAGGTCATTTTGAAGTCGATTTTTCCTCAGAAATATGCAGAAGTCTAGGGTTTGCGTGTAGATTTTGAGCAGTTTAAAAATCTTTTCTAATTTGCAAATTTTTCTTGTTCCCATTGACCGGGGATGAGCTGATTCAGGAGTGCGTATTTAGTAGTTGCGTGTAAGTTGGCAAATAATATGTTTGCAGCTGCTTGGGAGTCAGATGAAAGGAAAATTCAGACCAGTCAAGGCTCCGGAGAGCGGCACTCAAATCAGCCCAGATTGCTAATTTTTGAGAGACGCTCGCTAACTGGGTAGTGCTTGCAGATTTTCGAGGTCTGGGACGAAGTTGAAGAAAGCACTGGACAATTTTATGGTAATTACCCGGAAAGCTATCTATTGCGCATGTGTCAACATTAAGGGGACGGCGGGTGAATACGAGGTCGAGAATGACATTTCCTCTGGTGGGGTTCGCAACATGTTGCGTCCATCCTCCTACTTGGGATTCACGAACGAAGCTAAAGAGCTGCAAAAGGGCAGTCTTGGTGGACCAGCAGATCTGAGGAGCAATGAAGTCTCTTGGTATAAGATTCGCCTCTCCACGGATGGTTGCACTGCACTCCAATGATGGGTTACTGAGTTGAGGTGACTCAAAGTTGCTTTATGATGGAGATCGGTAAACACATCCGAAATGCACTAGAGGGTTATGCATAAGGATGAAGAACCACAAAGGTTCGTACAAAATGTCCAACACTAGGTGTCGGAGGGGGAACGGGTAACTTAGGCTTAACGTAAGCTAGGCAACCACCTCCGCGTTGGTTAAATTGGTGCAATAGAAAGATGCAGTAACCACTGAAAAATATTCAGTTTGAGGATGTGCATCATATAGACCACGTTTCAGTGATTAGAATGATGTCATAAGAGTGTGCAAAACTTCTCAGGGTGGCAATTTTTCTCAAGAGGGATAGCGCGTTGAGCAGAATTATAAACACTTTGAATGCGCACCCATTGCTGAGTGGATTAGTATGGAAGCTAACAGTTAGGAGTGGGTTCTGATGCGTCGAAGTACAGCGGGTAGGAATCACAGGATTTACAGTTGACTTACTGGGCTTAGAGAGAACATTCGGAATCTTTGAAGGTTGGACCTTTGCGTGGAGGCATGGCGAATAGTTGGAGGCTATTTCTGATTCACTTTGGGGTGGGGCGATGCAGAATTTGAACCGAGCATTGCCGACGGCCACAGATGGCATATTACTATATGGATGACTGCCTTCGTTGGGCCAATTCTTTTTGGCCACCTCCAAGATAGCTAGGGAAAGTGCCCAAGTTTGGTCCAAGAAAATACTGGTCCAAAGGAAGTGGATTCTCGTAGTAGGGGAAGCCATATTTTTAGAACCTAATTGGCGGGTGGAAATGCAACTCTTTAAAGGACGGGGACGGCGGGGAGCTCATCTTGGGAAAAGGTATGTTAGTGAATGTTGAAGAGTAGTTATGAGTGACGAAGTATCGAGGAGGAGGATCGTGATGAATGCGAGTGGCTGGGATTTCACTGGCTTTGGGCCCAAAATGGCTGAATGCTATTAATATGCCTGTGCATCCCGTCAAGAAAGCAAATTTCACGGTAACATCGTCGTTGTTTAAAACTCCTTGTGCTACTTCTTTTGCTAAACCATTTCCCAAAATCCGACTATCTTTGCGGAACTCCTTGCAACTATGCTTGCTTTCGGCATCCTTTATTTTTTACAGTTTAAACATGCTAAAATTTTTTTTAATCACGCATTCTGCTTGTGAGCATTTTTGACGTTTGATGTATTCACGGGTCTCTCTGACCTGAATCAGTTTGTTTCGTTGCAGTTTGCTTTCGCCGTGCCACGCACGATGGTTGGCCTAAGACTTTCCCGTTGTCTGGGCTGATTTTTGAATGCTGCAGACATAAGCGATTTTGTCGGGCCTGATCAAGCATAAAGAGGTGTTCGTACTTGCCTGGTCGACAGAATAAGCATTTGACACATACTCCTTTTCGTCGACCACTCGCTTTACACATTTGTTTGTCCTACAGGTTGACTACCTGTCGAGTGGCTGTTGACTGAGGCTTACTGGAAAATGTATGGCCGCTGCGTCCACAACTTTCCACCCACGAATAGTACCGTAGAACCTGCTGGGTAATTTTCTATTCTTTTGTGTCTCGAGGCAAGATAGTGTCTACAGGTTGCTATTATCATGCTAAGGCTTACTGAATAGGCAACGGGTCCTGTGCCCTCAGAGTGGCTTGTGTGTGCAATCCACGAAGAAGGAACATGAATCTAAACATAAGGCTTTGCATGGGCACACTCCTTTGGAACGTGAGAACTGTTCTGGGCACGTGTAGATTACGTGATTCATATCGACTGCTTATACGAAGTGTGCCTGCGCAACTCAGGCAGCCGGCGCATTTCAATGGAATTATCATGGCGGGCCAGAGGACAACTCAGAAATTCCTGATGTTGCGATTGTAACGAATAGTCGAGCTGAAATTGCCCTGGTTTCTTGAAAACCAGTTTCTCCAAGACTTGTGATGGCATGCGTCAGTAGCACTTCCTTCAAAGCGATCACATTGGCAGTCTACCCTCCCTCTCTACAGACTGAGATAAACGTTAATCACGCATCCTACAAACATCATGAAGGTTTAGTCAGCCGCAACCCACAGCGCGACATATCTCTCAATGCAAGAGACTGAGGCGCCTGACGGGGGCAGCTGATGAATACGTTGGAGGGATTCAGCCTTGGCGAAAGATGTGAATGTGGCAATCCCTTGGTCTCAGTGCGAGGCTCAATCGACTGGCGGTCAATAATATTCTTTTTCAACATCCGTGAAATCAATTGCTGGCGCGGTGTTTGAAAGACTGAAGAATAGCGCGCCAGATTGACTATGCATTGGTGCATTCAGAGTGGTAATCACTGATGGAAGACTGTCAGGTACTGTCTGGAGTATGACAATGATACGCGCTCGCCGCAACCTTCAACATTCAGCATGAAGGGAGGAGCAACCGCAACCGAAGTATCCAAGTTACCAATTACAAGTAAAGCAAGATCAGCAACGTTAGTGGCCTCGGTAAGCTGGGATGGGTCAAAAGTACCCATCAATAGCGCACCTCTTTAGCAACTGGGCAAAGCCAAATGAAACGAAGAAAATTGGACTTCCGATAAAATTCATAGTCGGTATGCTGCGACTGGAGAAGCGAGACGGCACAATTCGTCTAAATATCTCATTCTCCGCCGCGAAGCTACATGCTCATCGAAGAACAGCCGAAGGCGACAGGCGTGAAATTGCTGACCGCATAGGAACCCTAAATGCTGTGGTTAATTCCGGAAGGCATTCAGAAACATGAGCTGATCTTCAAAAAGGGCGCAACTTTAATCCTCGAAGCTTTTTGACGGCAGTGGTCACCTCGTATCAAATAAGAGCTCCAAAGATGATGCAGATTCAATCGTTTGATGACCCCAAAGAAGCGCAAGGAAATTCACCACCAATCAGGCATCACCAGAAATCGGTAGTACTGGAAATATATCCGCTAACCAACGATTTAACCAGAGCTACAACTATCAGTTGGTTCCATGAAATCACAATTCAGTGGACGATGGAGCGCTAGTATCGATAAACGCAGAATAGTTATAAATGGGTTCGTACTTTGCGCTAGTCCCTGCGAGGCTAAACGCCACGAATCAAAGGAGAAGCACGGGCAGTCCAACGACAGCTGAAGTGGCGGATAGGCTAGGATGCAGTGGTTAAAAGGGTTAACCATATAAGCAAGCAAAGAATGTCGCCCGGAATGAGCTGCAAACTTAAATTCAAGGACCCACGTCATTAGGAAGCCTGAGCCTACTTTGCAGACGGCTCGACCATTTCAGTCAGCTCCTTAATCACTCTACATTTGGGCCTATTTGTGTGACGCTGTCGGACTTGCAGCTACGCAAAAGTGATCATGAGCCACCCAATGGGGTGTATTTCCCCTTAGCCACTTGGACAATGTAAGGAAAGAAATCACCCCTTGAGGATAGCGTCCAACAAGGTATTTCAAGCCATGTTCGCCAGCTCGGCTGAATCTATTAAATAATTTGTTTAGTCGTATCTGAGGCTCCTAAAATTCTCCCAAGGATTGGGCAACATCTATCCAACTCCTCAGATAAAAAGGGGTGACAAGACTATTTGTGCGAGTCACAGGTAACAGCCTCATCAATAAAACAACCAGGCTCTTCGCAACCGTTATTCCAAACCGCTTTTCTCTTGTCCCGGACGCCCGAACACGCTCCGTTCATTATGGTTTTGTCGGGAAAGGGGTTACATAGGTCAAATCCTCACACTGCGTCAAATTCTAGAACAGTGGCTTAAATTCCAGCAGCCCACCACGGCAGGCTTCATCGATTTCCCTCCAACATTCGACCCTTATGGTATACATGTATTCTGGGCATAGCTCGAAGCTAAGGGATGCCGGAAAAGATACGTTGGGCTGCTAAAAGAACCCTACTCATCGACAAAGGCGAAGCCTCTGTGCCCACGATGTAGATACTTCAGAGGTTGCATAGAATAAGGTGTTGAGCCGGCTGCCTGCTGTTGCTGATTTGCTCAACTGCAATGCAGATTGGATAATCCTTTGTGCTCTCAGTGCTTTTTGTGAAATAGAACTTGGCAATTGTCACGGGGTCACTGACCTCGAGTTCGCCGTTGGCACCGATCTTCTGGGAAGGTAGCCCGAAAATGTAAAACCAATTCAAGACATTTTATTGCGAAGCCATGACATCAAAATAAGGGGCTTCACAACTTCACAGGACCCATCACCTTGCATCCACACCAATGGTGGCCGTTTGGACAGGTGGATTCACTTCAAGTATTTAGGCCCGACTATTCACTCGAAAGACCAAGCCAGAGTGGAAACTAAGCTGTGCGATGACCGCACTAGGAGAGCTTTTCGATAAATTTTCAGAGCGCTGTGTTCTCCCAGCGCAATGAACTTCCCCACAAAGCTGGGCATTTACCGTGCCGCAGCCCGCCAGTCCTTCAGTATACAGTCAAAAGCTGGCCCCTAAAGGCAGATGATACGAAGAGACCAGAAATTTGTAACGAATGGTTCCTCCGTTATATTCCAGAAAATTGCATGGTATGGCTGTGTGTCGAAAGCCACTGTGCGGCAGCATTGGATGAACGTCAAGCGCTTTTGTCGTTCCTCCCAGACCATCGCATGCAGCGGTTCGGTGAAGTTATCCGCCAGACGGATGGGGAATTAATGAAGAGGAGTGGTGGTCAGTTGAAAAAGCGGGTTGGCAACATTAAAGCGGGTTTTTGCGGCGTGCGGCCCTTGTTGAGGATTGCACCGCATAGAACGAAGCAGAGGCATAAAGAAGCTGACTTATCCTTCCACAGGAGTTTGTTGAAAGACATCAAGGACAAAAATTAAATAGCGCGACAATCGCAGTGTGAACACCAGTACCCTCGAACAGTGCTGAAAAATATTTGGGATCTCGTTTGATATCTGTGGTCGCCTCTTTTCCGGCCAACCGGAGCGAAGTTAACTGGAGCTGTGGCCTGTGTCCAGGCATGGAGACTATATTTGGTAAGAGATAGGAAACTGCTAGCACAAGTTCAGTGTGTTTTCACAAGTGGGTGCGGGCATTTGAGGCACACGAGATATGAACATTGGCTGAGTGCGCTTGGCTTGTACTCCCTGGAAAGACGTAGGGAAAGAGGTGACTTAATACGGGTATTCAAAATAAATAATGGTCTGGCGGAGATACGTGGTCACCATGGAGCCTTATTCCAGATATGGTAATGGGAAAACGACTGTGAGAGAACACGTAACCACCTGGTTAAGGAGCAAATCGTTGGCCACACTAGTGGTGAATGGCTGGAATAAGTTACGGGAGGAAGTGGTCCATGTTGGATCAGTGCGCGAATTCAAAGGGAGACTAGACAATGCATGTCTAGCTGTGTTTGGAGAGGACAGTGTGTGATTTTTTGGGTTAAGGAGATGGTAGAGTGGAAAACGTCTCAGTAATTGTTTCCTCCCTCGTAGGAACTGAGGAAGGTTTTCCTCCTCTCTGTTGTCGAAGCATCGTCAGATCCAAGTGCTCTCGGTACAAGGACCTGGATGATCAGGTATCTCGCCGTATGATCTTTCAATGTAACTGGAACTGAAACTGAATTTGTTTATCGCAGTTGGGTGGGGGACGGCGCAGCTTTCGTATTCTCTCCTTTGGTGTCATCTTGCGTATGATAGTCGGCGCGTTTAAATGCGTATCAACGCAATGGATTTACGGTGATTTCTCTTGCGTCTCTTTGTTGTGTCGGCAGACCGGATACAAATTACCCAGAAACTTCCCGCTGGAAATATCTTTGGATAATTTCTGGGCCCTTTGGGAATACGAAATGATGAAATTCAATTAGGTGCGCTAAGAATGAAGTATACGATAAAATTTTTTGTTTATTTTCAAACGGCAAGACGTCACCTCGCCAGTAACACTTCCAGGCTGTTATGAGGTTGCTTCCGGAGAAGTACTGTCTGCCAATATACCTGAAGACTAACATCACTGTGGGGATATTTTTGTCTAGTGGGTTGGGAAAATAGCCCGGAGTTTCAACCTCTACCCTAAAGCAGGGCTTGGTCCCAAGGCAACCCTTTTCGGAACCTTTTCATTTCACGGCGCTCTGAAGGCTAAAGTTTTGTTAGTTGCTTGGAGAAAATTTGTCTTTGGCGGACCTCTAAGGCACCCTAAAACAATGAAATGGGATTTTTGACGTTGGTTATCGATAAAGCAGCTCCACGATGAAATTGGTCCGAGCGAGAACTTTCACTGTTCAGTTGTGATTTACTCCACGTTGTGCTACTAAATGAAGAATCAGCTAGTTTGCGGTCATCTCTCGTCCGTCTGATTATCTGCGCACCTTCACATTGTGAGACGCTGTTGGAGAACTAGTCTGGTTCAAAACCGAACCTCGTTTAGGCAGGGTTACGGATGGGTGAGGTGGTCAGATTTAGTTCTCCGCGTAATTGTATCTCACTTTGTGGTCGATGTCCTCGCGCATACGGAGGCTAGATTGGTTTTTGCTAATTTCAGGCATCTGTGGTGTCAGTGTGAGATCAGGTTATCGATCAGAGGTCGAGTATACACGGCAGCAGTGAGATCGGTATTGCTCGGCGAGTCCGAAATACGGTCATTGGGAGCAGAAAATATGCGAAGACTTTTGATGCTTGAACACTATTATCTTCGTAGAACCGGTGGAATACGCGGGATGTTTTTGTCAATAACTGAGATATCAGGCATAGGGTACCGAGTTCAAGAGATCGATCTTTAGAATATGCACTGGGCCTGAATAGGTTGAAATGTTCGGGACATTTGCGCATATCAGCAAAACGGCTTCCTCGTTGTACATTGTTCTCCGGGGCAGGTAATGGTCAGTGGATGGTTCGGTGCGGCCAGTTGATGTCATGAATTAAAGGTATGACAGCTTTATTCAGTCGACTGGCTCGCGTAGGTTCAGTTAGACCATCTGTTCGAGTTCAGGGGTTCACCAAAACTGAGGTTGGAGACAGAAGATGTGTCCAACAGTGTTTCATTGCGAAGGTGCAAAACCCATTTCAACCTATCTACACCGTCTTTTAGACGATCGAGAAAAACTGGAAACTTACTTAAATTTTCACTCACCACCACAACGTCCACCGCAAATTGGAAGTCACACAGGTTGATCTCTGAGCAAACATTAATGCCACTGTCCTCAACTGACGATAGGGCCATCTTCATAACCATTTCAATGACAAAGTTAAAAAGAAAAAAATGGAAGAGGGTAACCCTGACGAACACCATTTCTCGTGGTGAATTCGTGTGAACCACCGCCTTAAACGCGAACTCGTCTTCTGGCTGTTAGCATACGAAGATTGGATAAGTGAAATAAATTTCTCTGGCACACCCTTCAATGAGAGGGCGCCAAAGAACTGCATGATCGATTGAGTCAAACGCTGCTTTCAAATCAAGAAAGACAGAAATACTGGGTCTGCGGGATATGTGCCTATATTTTGCCTGTTTTGTCGCAAAGTGGAAATTTGGTCAATACACCCATGACTGAGACGAAAACCGGCTTGATTCTCATGCACACGTCTTTCTCGAGTACTAGGTGATCGGTGGAAGATAATGCCAGCTAACAGTTTGGATATGATGCTTACTAAGCTAATTCCCCTGTGGTTTTCACGTGAGCACCTATCACCCTTTTATCTTTTACTTTCTTTATTGATGAAGTAACAGTGTATATCCTTTTCTTGGAGGGGGTCACGGCCAACAGAGGGTTGCCAAGGGGGGAAGTTGACCGGCAGTGGGGGGATTCGAATCCGCGGCCTTCACGTCCAAACGCCACGATTCTATCCGTTTGGCCACCGCCGGCTACAATCAGGAGTTCACATAAGTTCTCAGGAGTCTCTTTCCTTCCCAGATTGACATCAGAAGTATTGTGAACTCCAATATCAACACTTTCTTATCATTCTTAAAAGGAGACAGTCCATCCAAGTTCGGCTGCCTCATAACCCTTTAGAAAACGTGTCTCTCTCATCATCTCCATTTCGGATGAAGGACTGGTATCCATCTACATTGGTTCACTTGCAGGCGTAAGTGGAAGGTCCACTGTAGCCTCGGGCCAACTAAACTGCTGCTTATAGGTTCCTGCCCAGCGCGCCAAGTGACAGTCTTGGGAGTGAACCAGTGTGTTGTCAGATTTCTCAATCACTTCGCTTCGCTTACGCTCGGCTTCTGAGGACCATTATTCCTAGTCTGTCGGTAAAGACTGCAAATATTTCTGCTACCCGCTGTTATTTTTTCCATTGTCCTACACTTTTCTATCCATCACTGCTTCCGGTCATTTCTCAAACTCTTGATTAGCTAATGCCTCACGGATCTACACTCCTTTTGTATGTTGGATACAGAGAGACGGGTCTTCCGGCATTTCGCAATGCAACTGAAGTCGAGAATATCCCTCGTTTCTGAGGTTTACATGACAAGGAATCCTGCATGGCAGTAGCCGTTGGGTGCATAGGTTTTTTGATCTGCTCCCAGTGTTTGCTCGGATCCTAGGCATTTTGTTAAGATTGCTGCATTGAGAGTTCCAACTGGAATTGTAGTCGGCAGTTATCGTCAACAATCAGCTGTGCAGGATATGTGGCTTCGTAGCTGGTTATTTTAACGCCAAATTTGGGTACTTAGTGGAACTAGGACGGCACCCTGGAGGTCGATTTTCTGTCTCAGCCGACCCCACCAATAAAATGCATAAAATAAGCCGTATGCATATATATTTACATGCATATATATGTGATTGGTTGATGATTGTTTGTCACTTGGGCTGAGCCAGCCTTAGGAGCGAGGGCAGAATGCCTCAGACTATACAAATGTATATACATAGAAGCAGCAATTAGTATCTGGATCAGTGAACAAAATTTTCCCGGTAGCACACGACCGGTCTTACGGTTATTGTCGCTCGTCAGGTATGCGTACCCCGTACTCTCTTGCTCAAACATCGTTATACTTGTACACTCCGAATTGGTATGTCTCACCAGGATCGAATTTATAACGCCAGGAGTGTGGATGTAAGCTCTTCGTCGAAGAGTCCACAGAGGAACCACAAATGTGACTCGTTGACAATTCTTCGTCAGTTGGGCTAAGCCATCCTTAAGAACGATGGCAGAATGTATATATAAGAGACGTGAATAGGTAGTATGCCATCGGAATCATGCCGAAGAATAAAAACTTGGTGAAAAAGGAGGAAGATAAAAAAGCAATCTGTAGCGTTCACAACACATGCTGTTTTATTGGCCTTCACATCCCGGGCATTAGTCGGGATCCAAAAGCCCTTTGCGGAATTTGTATTATTCGGATGACCAAAGCGAAGTGGGGAGTTAATTTAATCGAACTTACCGTGAGCCTTTAGTGGGAATATCACCGTTCGGCGTTTAAAAGCAAGGCAAGCCCCACTGAACAGCGAGGGAACCTGTGTAGGAGAGAAAAATGCCGCAGTAGCCTACACTCGAAATAGTATGACCGTACAGATGCACTCTTTCAATCATTCTGATTCGATAGAAAATGACAACACGATTGCCACTATTCGCGATTCACTGCCATATCCTTCAGTGTCTCCAGCCCACTAGTTGACGCGTCTTTTGGACCCCAACCACGAAGACATGAGACACCTACTTTACCTAATTTCCCATCCCGCGATGCCACGTCATCTGTTGACCCCCACATGGTTTCTTCCATTCCTTGGGAGGAACCCAAAATGGGTCACGATATGGTGGACGAGTGTTCGTCACACGCAACACGTGACCCAACCAGCATAGTCTACTAAGTTTCATGTGCTGATATAAGGTATTCTCAGAACTGGCACCCGTATGGACTAGATTCTGAGTCTACATTACTCAGGTCATCCATCAATCTAGCATGCTACGTAGACATCTGGTGGTGAAATTCCACGGACGAACTCGACACACTATTCAGTCTCTCACCGTCAAGAGAACTGAGCGGCTGCGGACAGTACATGACCTGTCACTCGGTGGAATTAGGCGGACGCCACATTTTAGTGCAGCGTAAGCGTCCACTGCGTTGAATAGACATTTGTTACCCCTTCCCCCGACTAACATCTGTTCGACGCAGACTACGTAATCACAGTCGTTAGTTTCTCCGTTGAGCACTAAGTGTGCGGCACTAGCTGTCGTTAGGTCTGCACGCGCTTTGCCCCAATATTGAAGGTGAAAGCACATGCAACTCGAGCGACTCGAACTCCAGTTGTGCGTGATCCGCAGACTCGAACAACCACGAATTGTCTGTGTAATTGCTAGGTGCATAGCTTCTCATTTCATTTGTTCTACCACCAGAGACTCTCTATAAGCATCTTCCATCAAACAGGAATGGGGAGATGGAACACCTGTCGGACTCTACTATCGTTTCGGACGAATTGATAGTTTCCGTGATTCTCACGCGACCAAGCAATGCGCGAGTTACAATGCTTCGCCATAAGGTTACGACTTCGTTGGCATTACTCTTCCGAGGAGAACCTGAACAGACACTGTCCGATCCACGAGTCGAAATACCTTTAGGTCCAGAAGAAGTTCGAATCGGTGGGAGGGCGTGCGAGTGCGCGTAGTTACGAGTATTTCGAAGAATGAATCATTTGTCGATGCAACCGGTCGACTGGCGAAAATCCGGCCTTTGTTGCGATATATACTCTGCGCGAATCGGATGTCAAACGGCTGCAGCATTGTCCGAAGCAACATTAGTAACTATGAAATGAGACTACTCCCACGATGGATGTAACGGTCACTCCATGTGTTTTTCTTGATATGGTTATCGGTAATTACGCGATGACGAACGCGTTTTGCTCCAAATAACGCGAATCAAGGAGTAAGATGAATTCACCAAGGCTTTTCACCCAATTGAAAAGAAGTGGGGATGGTTTCCGTCGAGGCGATCGATTCTTCTCTAGAAGTCGATATTCAACTCTACTTCCAAACTTTCGGGTGTCAAGAGACACCATCCCGAGAATCCAAAGTTGTGGTCGCGGACTAACACAATAGCGTACGATAGCTAAACTGGGTTTTGAAAGCGCTCTGTCCCGGTCGATTCTTTGTTGTCTGCATGGATGAGCTTCCACTTCTATGCGCACATCCTTACTAACTGAAGTTTGCCGCCCACCGTGTGGTCCTGGGTCGGTGGACGTATACGTGTCTGTAAACAGTCTTTGATGTTACTGAGGAGACGTTGTCTACATCTCCACGCTACCTACTCACAGTTTTGCACTGTTTCTATTCTATGATGACGTACATCAATTGAAACGCGTCTTCTTCCGCTCCAACGTACTTATTCCCTTCTCGAATTAGTGAACTACGATTTTGCTTCTCATTAGTATCTAGGCGACGACCCTTTGTCGAGGTACGGGTGGCTTTGATAAATGCCTAGATCTTAGAGAAACAGGCGAAATTCTCTGCTACCGCAATAATGAAATCGCCTGCTTGATTTAATCCCATGCTCGTACTATCCTTGCTGCTTCGTCGCAGTTCTTTAGTTAGTGCGGACAGTTTTTGTTTATAGGGTTGCGAACGGCAATTAGACAGACGTTCGACCGGCCAAGCGGGCTTACAGTATGCCGTCGGATGGCCATTTGAACTCAAGCAAAAATCGTAATGATACTATTGCAGTGGTCCGAATCCTGCGTATGTTGGACCGCAATGATACCAACGGTTCTGAGATCAGATATCCTAAGCGCTACGTATGCTATTGCTATTGTCGATCTGACTAACACTGTGAGTTAGAGTGCCATGTCGATGTTTCGTACGAGTAATGCAATTGCAATGTAAGTCCGCGCTAGGTAGAAGAGATGTTTGTGTCGCACGAAAAATTAGAAGTATATACTAGCTATTATCTGTTCCGCCGAGCATTCCAATCGGCACACACGCCACCTGACAAGCTTCGATCACTCCACCAAACATCAATAAATCATAAAACCACTTATACTCTACTACTACTACTAGACTCATACTACTACTACTTATGTCCTGGTGTTGTCTGCAACAAAGTGACAGTTGCGGTCTACAACTCGTCTTTTGCATGTCACAGCAGTACTAGTCTGTTGGGGCGTATCCGAGAGACGACAATATAGCGTGCATTAACACACTACTTCTTTCTGGACACCGAAACGATCCTGGCAGTTCACAGACGCAACGCGACTGTTAAAGAATCGGTCCATCTAGAAAAGTATCGTTTCAG
>LUCM01006684.1:8969-40289 GCA_008360955.1 Fasciolopsis buskii
TTAATTTCGCCTTCTATTCCTGACGGTCGGATACCCCACACCATTATTCCTATCCATAAATCTAGTAATTCTACTACTTTAGCAAAACACTTTCACTCCATCGTCTTAAAGTATTCCTGTCTTAAACTGACGGAGCGTGCTAAACTTAAGCCCCTTTATTCTTCTACGTATCGCCTTGACGACCCTATTTAGTTTGCCTGCAAATCTATCAAGTCCAATTTGGATGCTGTTGCCTAGTTCATCCACCAAATTTGTAGGTCCTTAATGACATCAATGAAACCTGTGCTTTGCTAATTTCTTTACTATTCGTCGGCATTTGATTCGGTCCCAAGATCTTTCCTAATTGGCAAGCTGGAAACCCTTGATTGTCCATCGCACTTATCAGCATGGCTTTCTGGTTACATTACAAACCGAATCCAGTGCACCCGAATGACGGGAAAGTGTCACAGCCTTTGAGTAACAATCCAGGCTTGCTGGGTGGTGCTATTCTTTTACCGTTTCTTTTCTATACTTAAATCGACGACTTGTCAAATTGCTCCCTTGCGTCAGTTTAAGTGTGCTAATGATGTTGCCCAGTCTCAAGCCGTGTTGAACAACGATGGTTTTCAAAGTTTTTCCAGTAGCCTATCTTTTTTTAAAACCTTTGCTGCGCAAGCTGGGTTGAATTACAAAAAACCCTAAATGTTTCGAATGTCTCATCTTCCACGCTCTCCCTTGTTCATCCAAGAAATCTTCAGTCAAATAAACAAACTTAGCAGGGTTGATTCTGTGCTCTAATGAGATTTACTATCAATGACAAACTGAAGTGGACTTAGCAAATATTCTGCTGCGTCAAGAATCTCCAGCGGGTGTCATTTCAAGTAAAGAAGCTTCAAAGTGCAAAGTGAATCAAGGCACCAAAAATCGTGATGGGAAAAAAAGCACAGGGGCAACATACAAAAGAAATAGATGGAAAGTGATTCCATGGTTTCTTTATCGTGAGTTGGGCGATGATATCACATGGTGAATTATTTCATGAAAACATTCAATCTCCTACTACTAAAATGTACCAAGTAATGAAGCTCCGTAGGTCATATCCAAAGCCTTCGTCGTACTTAGGCTACCTGCAGAGAAGTCATCTATCAGTAGGGGTCGATCGCTGTGAGCTAGCGGACAGTAACCGTGCAAATCAGTGACGGATAGGTGCAACATCATGTGATGAAGTTCAACAAACCGTTCAGAGCCTGCCCGGTAGCGTAATGGCTAAGGCGTTCGACTCANTATATACGCGTATATATTTGGGGGGAGGTGCTGAAGCTAGTGTGGGAATGGCAGTCGTCGACTCATTAACGAAAGCGGGTATCCCGGTTCCACCGTATGGCCGAACGCCTCAGTAACTGAACTAAAGAATTAAAAAAACCGTTTTCCTACTTGTATGAGTTAACTGCTATTCCAAATTACAATTTCCGATATATACACATTGACAAAATATGGCATCGTCCGAGAATGTTGGAGTGAACGATTTTTCACCTCGATGGGATTCAAGTTCAAGCTTGGGCCCAGTTATTTGTACTTTATTACAAGGCCAAACCTTAAGGCGTCCAGCACATTCCATTTTAGAATCAATAATTTCTCATCCAAGTTGCGTACACACGTCGCATTTGGCAAAGCGCTAATCTCATGGTTCGACAACCAGAGTTCGATGTCTCTATGCTCCAACTAGCACTCACTGTACCATTTCAAGATTGAATTTTTTTCGGCAAACTAACATTGAAATAAAAAACTGCAAAATGAATCTGAGAAAATGGAGGTTCAAGTTGAGAACAAGCGCCTGTGCTAGATCTCTCGTTGCACCATCTCACACCCCTGCGTGTATCTCATTGGCCAACTGATCGTATTATCACCGGTCCATTAGTGGTCACCTGTCTTTGCACGCTCCTTGTGTGAAAAAAAATACGGGGACAGAACTTAGTCTGGCATAAATCGCCGAACCCCAGATTGCTGCATTATACTGGCGTCTGTCCAAATAACGCGATCGAGATTTGTCCTAATTTTTGGACGCAACGTGTGACCACATCGGTGATCAGTCGGGAGGGCCGATGACATCAAGGAGCAATCGGACTCGAGCAAACTCTGCCACGATCGCTTATTCGCAAATCAAACTTTCCGATTTTCAAATTCACTTTTGCAATTTCTTATTTCGGTGCAAATTTTCTCCGATTCCATGGTTTCTTTATGGTGGGTTGGCCGATGATATCACATGGTGAATTATTTCATGAAAATATTCAATCCGCTACTAATAAAATGTACCAAGTAATCAGGCTCTGTAGGTCATATCCAAAGCTTTCGTCCTACTTAGGCTGCCTGCAGAGAAGTCATCTACCAGTAGGGGTCGATTGCTGTGAGCTAGCAGCCATCAGCCGTGCAAATCAATGACGGATGTTTAACATCATCGGAATCTCGGAGCCTGCCCGGTAGCGTAGTGGCTAGGGCGTTGAACTCAAATTAACTCGTCCCGGGTTCGCGTCCCAGTTCGGGGGCGATGGATATACACTGCTGATGATTCCTAACAAGGATGAAACAGCTGTACAGTGCTTCCATGGTTTCTTTATGGTGAGTTGAGCGATGATATCACATGGTGAATTATTTCATGTAAACATTCAATCTCCTACTACTAAAATGTATCAAGTAATCAAGCTCTGTAGGTCATATCCAAAGCCTTCGTCGTACTTGGGCTACGTGCAGAGAAGTCATCTATCAGTAGGGGTCGATCGCCGTGAGCTACCGGACAGTAACCGTGCAAGTCAGTGACGGATAGGTGGAACATCATGTGGTGAAGTTCAACAAACCGTTCAGAGCCTGCCCGGTAGCGTAATGGCTAAGGCGTTCGAATCAGAATCGTTCGTCCTTGTTCGGGTTCGCGTCCCAGTTCGGGCGCGGTGGATATGCACTGCTGATGATTCCTAACAAGTTGGATGAAACAGCTGTACAGTGAATGCTTCCATGGTTTCTTTATGGTGAGTTGAGCGATGATATCACATGGTGAATTATTTCATGTAAACATTCAATCTCCCACTGCTATTTGATTTTTGTTACCTTTTTTTGCGTCCTAATTCTCTACTAACCTCGCGTTTTAATGTTTCTCTACATCTGGTTTTTTTTGGATTTCTTTTGCACTCTCTCTCGCTCAGACGGTTTTGTTACCTCCTACCTCAGTCGCATTCCCCTGTTTTTCTCTGTCCTAATCTGTAAATCATTCGATGTACCGCTAATTGGCAATTGTGTTTTATCCCACTGCATCTAAATGCGCACACTAATTCACCATGAATAATGTAAAATGTATATCGTTGGTTTACACCCTTCTTTCGCCACTATGCCGATCACCGTCCAGCCTGCAAATTTGTTGCTTCCACCGATCTGTCTCATCGGTTATACTACTCATCTCTTACTTTTAGACCTCTTAGTCTTTTTCATCATTTAAATCACTGTTACCGTCCACCTGTACCACTTCCCATGCTGCCATTTCCTTTTCTGTATAATCTCAGATTTTCTGGCCGCACCACGGGTTAGCCACAATTTCGCCAATGGGATCTTCTGCTGCCATGCTGGGTGCCTTGTGCCTGGACTTCCAAAGAAATGTAAGCGTACGCGCTATCCCGCCATCCGCGCAAAAAACGCTATCCGCATTGTTTCCGTTTTTATTGACCTTCCATGAGACCCTGTGAGCTGAATTCGTGTGGTAAAGCGAAGTCACTGCTGGTTGCATGGATCAAACGGCCAGCGGTTACCAAGGCCTATACATAACTTGGTTAGCTGCTTAAAAGGCCAAAGAGTCTGAAGCGCAGACAGTATGGCTGTTAGCTTCCGGCATTTAGAAAAGAGGGGGAAATAGCGTATAGCGGATCCGACAAGAAAACAAAATGTTCTACGTTATAGTTTTACTACAGACGTAAAGCAGGTCCCGACACCCACTGAAACCAGTTTTCCCTGAATGTAATCACCTGATTGTTAGATACTGATTTCCATTGCATTTCAAACGTGACATTTCGACCTCGCCCTGTAGGATTACTTTATGCCCCACTAAAGCAGACTGTAGATGCAATAAGAGCTCCATTCTTCAGTAATGGGAGGTGCATTGGGCAACTGAAGAGCTGCGTTTACGGCTGCGCGTATGCCTCGATAGTAATATTTCAGCTCGGATTCCTCTGGTGCCCAGTCAGACAAAATTTCATGGCGGAATTAGATGCAAAATACCGAATAAATGGAAAGGAATTCTTAAACCTGGGACTTTCCGTTTCTGCAAATTGATCGCCTCTCGAGAAATTAGGAACGACTAAGCACACCTTTAACGAAAAGAGCTGTTCGCTGCCAACCAACCCAAAAACAAACAACTGCGGCGAAATCAGTGAATATAACGTGGTTGTCTGCCACTTTTACTCAACGTATAATCCACCGTAACACTTATTCGAAAAACATTCAAGAAATCCCCGAGGCACTTGGCGGATTCTATAACTCAAGCCCAACAACTTGCATTACCCTTCCGAACTCAAGTCCCTCCTGCTTGGCGGAAACGCTTTCGACGGGCTCTTCCTTACCGAATAAAAAATGTCCACTGCTGAGAAATCAGCAACCAACCAATCTCTTGGAACAGACTTTCAAAATTCAGTTGTCCTCCTGCTAGGAGAAATGGATATTTAAACTCCGTCGTTCAACAATTTCAAACCCTCTGTCCAGTGCGATGCGGTTCCTCCCAGTAGAAGACGCCTGTCATTATCACAGCACACAGGGGAGGCACAACACCTCATCCAGCTACCAATCGTCCGATAAACTGGGCATCAACTTTCTGCGTTTGTTTCAAGTGTACGATTGAGTGGGTAGACACAGCATGTTTCACTACCCACAAGGGCCGACAGTATTCTAGATCTTATCTTCACAAATGCTCCTAACAAAGGTGCGAACATCCAGTGACAACAAATTACTCGGATGTGACCATTCCCAAATTGTTTGCAAGTCCTCAGTTTCGACTCCCGTTTTTTCATCCTCAGCTTCTACTAAACCATACCACAGAGCCTCATAGAGCCATCTTCCCTCCATAATTCGTAGCCAAAATTGGGACAGTTTCTTTCTATTGGTGGATCCCCAACTAGCCACCAACCAATTTTACACAACCCCAAGTGTGTGCATTGACATGCTCACTCCAACCCAGTATGGCACAATCCCCAAAAAACTGGGCACCCTGGACAGCCCCAAAAATTTCCTTAATCCAGACAAGATTCAAAAGAACAAAAGAATTCGCTCTGATATTGCAAATGCACCGCATGTCTAGGGAGATCAAGACACTTTTCGATTCTCTTCAAAAGAAGAAGGAACTTCAAGCGTTACACTCTGCCAACAAGACTGCGGCACTGGCAAAACTACTGAGAACTAATCATTCCTCACCTAGTACGCGCATCACGTCAGTCATATTCAAGGGCACGTGCGCAAATGACCCTCTAATGATATCGGAGGTGCTCGGTGATTATTTCGCCGCCTCCATGACAGCTGATGACACTACCATTATACCGGACATTCNTATTAGCTTTACGATCGCACAATTCCAGTTTTATACTGCCTTTTTTGATATCCATTCTGGTTTCTCTCATCCCCATTCCGTTATCTCATCCATATTGATAATCATCCCCACCACAAAACTTTCTTGATTATCGAGTATCCCAGCCAACAGGCGGCGACAGCCATTGCACTTTAGCCATATTTTGCGTCCGCGATACGCATCTTGCTGCATTCAGACGTAGTATCAATCGTACTGCAGGACTGGTAATCAGCTACAAAAAAATCTTTGCGAATCATTATCTAACTTTGATTTAAAGCCCCGTGCTACGGAAATCACATTGCCTCTCATGATCTTGTGAGCGAAACGACATTGCATTGTATGTTTGGTTTCCGTTTTCCGTGTCTGCGCTGTGCCTTCTTGGCCGAATTTTGATCTTACCTTGCGCATGACTCTCGTATGTCGAGAAATATACATAAACGAACAAACCTTTCAAATTTCTTAAGGTCGCTCTCACCCCTTCTCCCTTCGATTTATATTGTTCGTATTTCCTGTGCATCGTCTATGTAAAAACTTGATCTTGCCTTGCGCATGCATCTCGCAAATCGAGAAATATACACTATCATTATCATTATCAAATACAAATAGACTCCTATTCAAGCCCCGGCCGATTACTAAGGGCTTATTCAAGGAAGGTTAATAGGTCCACCACTGTTTCTGCTGTACATCAGCGCCATTTGTCGCATAAGTTGGCAGGGTAATCTTTTTCTGTTTGCAGACAATATAAAAATAGTATACACGTTTCCCCCTCGTGACATCAACACCATCATAGAAAATGTAAAATTGATCTACTTTCGCTTGACTCATGGTGCGCAGCTTGGTCAATGAAATTCTCGGCCCACAAAAGCAGCATACTCACATACATGTGACACTTTCCTATAGGAATCTTTGAAGTTAACCAAGAAGTCATTCCTTCCTCTCACACAGTCAGAGACCTAGGTTTGCATTACTCCAGCACATTCAACTTCTCAGAACATACCCGGATACAAGTTGCAAAAGCTAGGAGACTAATCGGGTTGGTATGCAGAACGTTTAGAAAACAGGAATGCGAGTTGTCAATAGATAAAACGCACGCAAGACCGATCCTGGACTACTGTTCCATCGTGTGTTCCAACATGCGGCAGAGTGACAGACTCGAGATTGAGAATGTTCAACGAATATTTACAAAACGACTTATGGGCAACTCTTCCTCGCTAAACTACATGGAACGTTGCATAAACTACTCCTCGGTCACTTATGGTTACGTCCAGTTCACGTCAACCTCTCTTTCTTTCGCGGGATTATTGGTAAAACTATGCGAATTTCTGCACCCCAAGTAAGAAATAACTTTCCCTATGGCTTGAAACTAGCTTTATTCCTGGTGTCAGTTCCCATGTCAAGGATAGCACTTAGGAAAATCTGCGCCATCAAATATTCCTCCCTGTTGAATAAACCACCCCAATATATAATAATGATTTCTCCCGCCTCCGTTACATTTAAAAGTAAAATTAATAAACCAATAACCATAAAAAATTTGTTTATTTTGCAACATACCTGCACTCCAATAGAAAGAGTTAATGAGTCAGGCCTAGTGTATTGAATGAATATAGCGCTCGAGATCTTCTCTCAACCCAACGAGCAAGGTCTAGCAAATTCTATTCCGAGTATTTTCCGCAAGTACACATCACTGTAGGTATAGGAAGAAAACTCCGTGGATGAAAACAAGTCAGCGCATTTTTTCACATATCATTTGATCTCGTTTATTATTTACGCAGCAAGTCATGTAAATAGGCACCCCAATGCGTCACTATCACTTACTTCAAAACTGACATTTAACGTCCTCAAATGAGCTCTTTATTCTGCGTGCATGCAACAATTAGCCTATCCCATGCGCAGAATTTGGCACCGCTTACTGCCTCATTCTACATAACATATAGCACTTCTTGTCCTTATTTTTCCATGCAAAATGTTCCTTAGTTGGAATACCTGCAGACTGCCATCTCTCCCTTTTTCTGTTCCAGTCGTGCGCGTTTGCACTCGTGCCTCGTCAAGGGTTTACTGTCCAGTCTCTGGCTCCGTCCTCACGCGTCTAAACATGCCGTGAAAGCAAACTAACCCGAAGCTCAAATCAACCAACCCAGGACGGACAAATTCGAACTACTCCACAGGCCGCGATGAAGTGAACATTGCTTCTAATTTGCATGATTCACCAGCGTAAATCGATGACACTATTGCAAGTCTGTCTAGAAATCGAGGCCACATAGTCGGATCCCAAACGCTTGCGATTATTTGGCAGGACAAATCCTCCCAGTTGCACAGATTTACAGCCCACCCGTTGCTAGAAAGCCCACCACGTTGACGCCCAATTTCCACGAAGATACCCAATTTTCTCCTTGGCAATCGCAGCTATCAGTACATCAATGATTGCTATCAGCTAGGCTACCGAACGCAAACAAAAGAGCAAAGAAACCACGTTTTATTACCTGCATCAGATACATTATTCAACGCATACTTTATTAGTCGTCACTCTCCTTAATGCCGACGACGTTTCCATTCTCCATGTCTTCAAAGATTGGTCAGCCAAAACTCCTCGTTAGGTTTCTTCGTCCCTCCGCATTTTCAAAAGGCTTTTAACTACTTTATTTGCTCCAGGATCCATGATAAAAAAGCCGATGTTCAATTTTATTTCCACTTTAATACAGGGTATCTGTCGGCCATCAGTAGTCTTCCCGCCAGCTGTTTAGGTCCGTTTTGACAATATTTTACTCTGCACTTGTGGTCTTTGAAGAATTTCTTCATGGTGGTTTAACAATTGTGTCCATATTATATACTCCTTAAATGCGACCACTGCGGACATATCTAGAGACCCATCGCGATCCCCCAGTAGAAGCTTGCGTCGATGAGGCGCACCAATGTTGCGTACAAAAATAATAATGTATGTTTTTCGATCTACGAAATGCATGCGCAAGGCAAGCTCACGTTTCTACAGAGATGATGCACAGGAAATACGAACAATATAAATCGAAGGGAGAAGGGGTGAGAGCGACCTTAAGAAATTTGAAAGGTTTGTTCGTTTATGTATATTTCTCGACATACGAGAGTCATGCGCAAGGCAAGATCAAATTTGGGCAAAGAGGGCACAGTGCAGACACGGTAAACGGAAACCAAACATAAAATGCAATGTGGTTTCGCTCACAAGATCATGTGATTTCTTGAGCACGTGGTTTCGAGTTTTAAATCAAAGCTAGATAATGGTTCGCAAAGCTTATTCTGTGGCTGATTACCAGTCCTGTACTGCGGGTAATGCCATGTTTCACTGCAGTAAGGGTGCGTGTCGCGGGCGCGAAATATGGCTGGAGGGCAATGGCTTTCGTCGCCAGTTGGCCGGGGTCCTCGAAAATCAAGAGTTATATGGTGGAGATGAGGATCAATATGGATGTGATAACGGAATGGAGGTGAGTGAAAACCAGACTGGATATCAAAAAGGCAGTATAAAACTCGAAAAGTCTAAAAGCACCGTCCATTGTGCAAGGAAAGCGGCAACAATGGGTGGTAATTGTACGATCGTAAGGCTAATACATGAGGTTTGTTTCGAGCAATTTTGGTTTCATAAATATCAGCTTGGTCTAGAGATGAAGATGGCGTTGGAAAAGAAGAAGGAGAACCGGATTCAAATGAGGCGACTTCTGGTGGACTCGAGTGGAGAGCTGTAACCAGGAGCATCGGCCTATTGCCAAATTCCGCAGACCGGAAGAGAGGTTGATGAAAAATGATGGTCCTCAGCTGTCTTCGAATGTCAAGATGCATTGTGAACGTCAGTTTGGGTGGGGCTGACCGATTGCTGGCCACCCAACCAGAAAAACACCTTTTGAGGGTGAACGCAGGTGTAATCCGCCAACCTAGTTTCACCCGCACACCGCTGCAGCCGAGCTGCCTGCCCGATGTGCGCCGGCCAGAGCGATGGATATGACCGCGCTCCGCACTATTGTGGTAACGCCGGTGTGCTCGTGGTGTGGTGGAAGGAATTCAAATTTATCAGGGTAAGGGATACATCGTCTTTACAGGATCGGATATTCACCAGAGCATGGGTAAGTGTTTCTATCCAAACAGGACTATAAGGCCTGGAAGAGAGAAAATAGACAAACGGCGGTGTGGCCTAGCTGCCAGCTGTAGATTAGGAAGTGATCAATCTTACGAGCAGCTCAGAGAAGGAAGTTACTAGGGCGCATAGTGNCGCTGCCTTGGATTGCATCGCTGGACACTAATCTAGGTTCAAATATTAAGCCATTTACTTGCACCACCTGCTTTCTGAATGACAAACAAGATAAAAACCATGACAGCGTTTGATTAACAATACCGTAGGATGCCATTTTACTTGGCAACCTAAGGTGGGATGCTCTGTCGAAAGCTTTAGTCATGCGTAAATTGATTACTAAAACTGATCTCCCAGTACTCTGGACCCCGGTTATAGTTTTAAGGCAGTCAGTCATGCAAGCAGCGCAAGATTTCTTACGAAGAAAGCCATGCTGGCCATGATTAATAAGTTTATGTTACAGAATGTAGGCTAAGACTATTCTTAATCAGACGCTCCATGATCTTGGAAACTATAAGGATGTGGTTTATTGGGCGATAGTTTGCAGGGTCAAAGCGTGTGCCCATTTTGTAAACGGGCATAATCACAAAGGTTTTTCACTGTGACGGAAGCTGCGGCACTGAATGGATAATTTGAAGCTGTTTGCTAACAAAATTGGGATATCCCTCCCGCCTAATGCGAACGCAGCCTGAGTCAGTGAATCAGATCCAGAGTGGTGGCCGATTTTGGTTTTTACCAACATCTGGCCTACGTCCTTCGGAAGAAATACAACTGTTGACTACGACTCCGTAGTTAAGCGAGATTGGCATGAGGTAGAGGGATTGCTATCGTTTACCAGGGCAGATGCAAATAATTCACCGGAAGATTCTGCCATCTCCTGTGGGTTATTTACATATCTGTTGTTCTGAATTATATACGGGACTTGAGTAGCTAAGGACCCAGAATTAGTTCTGCGGTTAAGCAGTTTTGCCGGTGCTGTGTTTGGGTTGGGCTGGTTTAGAGATTGCAGCTCATGCTGTTTGCTTCTGTGGTCCGTTACTATTTCTAGGGTTTGAGTTATTCGATTTATTTGCAGGAACAGTGAAAAATCTCTGGTCTTGGAAAGTGCCCGCTGGAGATTAGCGAGCTAACAGTGTATTCGGTCACAATAAGTTCTTTTGGGCGGCATGCTTAGCGTGTGGGACGAGGTAATGGCTTCAAGACATTTGCGCAGGTTGGAGTAGAACTGATCAGCGGCCGGTTGTACTTCTGTTGATAGAAAAAATGCGTCCCAGTTTGAATAACGAACTAGAGTAGGTAAGCCATTCCAGCCAGCTCTTTAATACGACCCAGGGCAACAAGAATGGAAGCGGGCGGTGGATGACCTGTCAGGCGAGTTTGGCGTGACTTCTGGTGGGCTGTTCAATCGTGGGCCGTGATGTAGTCCGTCCACGTAGCATTCAGTCACACGGGGCATTTTCGACGCGGTCATGTTTGCCATCGCACCTTCAGTTACATAGGGAGGGTAGGGTAGGCCATTAGCAAGGGAGGTAGGGCGGGAGGGGGTTAGTTCGGGGAGAAAAAAGACTTTGGCAGAAAAGACACAGAGCTCTGAAATGGGGGACTTAGTAGAGTATATGGGAGATATGGGTAATCAGGGGAAGACAGCAGTTCGCATGATTTCCGGGTTCGAAATACACTTTGTTCTGTTGTATGTTGGGTGGTATCCTTTGAGTTTGCTGTGGTGCTGGGTGCAGCAGGGTGGAGTGATATCCCTAGAAGATGGCGCGGAGAGACCGGTTTGGCCTAATGATTGTCCGTGTAAGCGAAGCTGGGTAGCTGTTTTGGGGTGTGAAAGGTGGAAACCATAGGACTTGAAGGATCTAGTCTGTCTTCGATATCTTGTGGTGTACGAAGTTCCAGGGGTTGTTGGTTTGTTTGCTAAAGTGGTGCTGAGAATTGGGCCAGCTTTTCTTAGTTGTGTGATACGAGGTGCGTGCTGTGGCCTCTTGGGCGTAGATAGCACTGGTAGCGTCCATTCTGCTGACAAATCTGGAGTGTATTGGGTGGATTGGGGTCTAGAGGGGGGGAGAAGCAATAGGACCATCTTTAAAGCTGGCGGTTAGAGTAAGCAGACTGGATGCTGCAGCCATACTGATCGCCTCATTTGCAGTTTTCCGCTGGGATTTTAAAGATGGGGTTGTGGATGACTGCAGTGGAAACTTGCGTCCTGAAGCCGACGGTTCAAGGTGCATTTCTTTACGCCGAGGTTGGATGGGAGGTGAGGAGAAGGACTCATCTAAGTCAACTTCTTGTTTAAGAGAGAGTTTTGGTGTTTGTGATCGTGAACATGGGTTCGGTGGTGTAGGAGGATAGCAGGGGTACTTAATGGTTTGCAAGCTGGGGGAGGCGGGGGTACTCCTTTATTGGAGACCAAGTACTTCACGTTGGAGCGGTGGTTTATCCTCCGCAATCCCTATAGATTTGTACAGGGTGTTTACAGCGATAGTATTTTTCTTCCTGATGAATTCACAGGCGACTTTTTCGTCTTGGAATTGCATGAGGAGCGGGCATGATTTTTGTCGGGTCCTTTTTCTTAGTCTCACACAGTGACTAGGATGGTGATCCATGTTACCCGCCTTCAATATGTTTTATTTGACCTTTTCCAGCGACTGGCGATCTGGAATATTGAAAATTACTGCATTGTATCTGTTCCGAATACGTCTAAGTGATTCAGAGGACACTGAATCANTGGACTACTGTTCCATCGTGTGTTCCTAAACATGCACGATCCTTAAACTCCAATAGAAAGAGCCCATGAATCGAGCCTAGGGAATTGACTGAATATAACGTTCGAAGTCTTATCTCAACTCACTCAAGAAGGTCAAGCCATTTCTTATTCCCAGTAGTTTCCGCAAGTAAAAATCGCTGTAGGTATAGGAAGAAGACTCCGACAATGAAAAAAGCTAGTGCAATTTTTCACCTGAATTTCCATCTTATTTATTGCGAATGCAGCAAGGTAAATAAAAGGACATGTTCACATCACATTCTCACTTACTCCCAAACTAGTAATTAATGTCCCAATCTAAACCCTCTCTTCTGCATGCATTTAAAAATTAGACAGTTCCAAGCATAACCTGATACCTCGTTATACATAACATTCATCACGTCTCAATATTTGGTTTGCATGCACCACAACCCTCAGCTGGAATACCTCCAGACTGCCGTCTCTCCCTTTTTCCGTTCCAGTTATGTGCGTTTGCACTCGTGGCTCGCCAAGAGTCCACCATCCAGTTTCTGACCCCATCCTCGCACGTCTCAACACATCGTGAAAGCAAGCTGAGCCAAGGCTAAGATCAACTATCACAGGACAGACAAATACGACCTGCTCCACGTCCGCGATGAAGTGGACACTGCCCCTAATCCGCTTGAATCACCGACGTTGCAAGTCTGTCTAGACATCGAAGCGGCATAATGTGATCCACATAGCCCGTGACTCTTTGAGCAGAAAAGTCCTCCCAATTGCACAGATTTACTGCTGGAACTGCCCGCCAGTGTCCAACATTTCCACCACGTTGACATCCAATTGCCACGAAGACACCCACACTTAGATCCCTGTTCCAGCTGCCGCTACTATCGTGTAACGCGAAAATCACCCCCAATTTTCCCCTCAACTTCCACAGCTATCACAATATCAGCAATTGCTATCAGCTGAGCCTTCAATGCAAACAAGAGAGCAAAGAAAACCGCTTTCGTCTCACACTAGCTTACCAGTGTCACACATGTTATTCGACGCATATCATATCAATCCTCACTCCTCAATGCCGACCACGTTTCTATTCTTCATGTCTTCGAACAATTGTTAGCCAAAACTCTTCACCAGTGTTCTTCGTCCTTCCGCGTTTTCAAAAGGCTTCTGACTATTTTTTTGGCTCCAGGATCCACGGTAAGATGGCCGACGTAATTTTTCATATCCATTTTAATACAGGGCATCTATAGGCCATCAATACTTTCACCGCCACCAGTTTTGGTCCGTTTACGTCTTCTTACCTTGCACTCAAGGTCTTTGGAGATCTTCTACATGACATTTTTATCATTCACGTCCACCTTATCGACCCGTTAAATCTGAATACTGCAGACACCTCCACGCCCGCCACCATAGTCCAGTTGAACTCAACACCTGCGATACGCACTTTTTGGTGCATATAAACAACTTGTTCCTCTTGATATGCCAATTTGCTACTTCTTCTCACTTTGCATCCAAATGTTCACTTGCTTGTTCAACGTGACTTGCAATACCCCTGTAACATTTGATCATGCAACCAAGCATGCTTCTCGAATTATCCGAGAAATATACGAATATATATATATAAGGAGCAGTGGGCAAAGGTAGATAATTCAAACAATCAAGTTTCAGCTGATGAATTTGTGGCGGGGTTTAGCGACAATTTACGGCAGTTCTTTTAACTGGAATTGTTTGCTGAAGACCTAGTGTTAATTATAACAAAGGTCGTGATGTCTTCGGCTATCCTGCTTTTGTCAGCAAATGGTAGTGTAGAGAGGAATACTCGCGTTTCCTGGATAAATTTGGGGGCGGGGATATACTATTTTTGGCCTAGGGCAAGGGAGGCAAACAATAGTTGTCGTGAACTGACGTGAGAATGAAGCGATAGTTTTAGACAGGCAGCATTGCAGACGGATTTTATGGTCGGGTTGGAGGTTACTTTGTCGCTGCCGCTGGTTCCGCGATCAATCAGATGCATTTGTTGAAGGAAAGCATTTTCAAGAAAAGGTGCTCAGTTTCTGGCGAGTAACTTTCTAGAGAGAAAAGTAATCTAGAAGAGAATGATGGGGCTAAGCGGCGTGTGGCGTTTGGTAAGTGTGGGGCTGGTGAGGATGCTCAGAGCGGAGGGCTTTACGGAAGCTCACAAATATGAAAGCAATCGGGTCATGGGAACGGAATGTGAGGTTTAACCGACAGAACTGCAGTTTCCAGACCATTTTGGTTCCGGCGGTTCGGTTCGTGAGATCGTGGATCCGAGCTGACGAACAGGTGATTGGTATGCAGGCAGTCGATGATGATAGAGTGCAGTGCTGAATATTCGGACCCGACAAAAGAGAATCAGCTGTTTGAGGTTTTCTGTGTATCCTAATTTAGGAGGAAAATAAGAATCACATACTGAAAAAGAACCCTAGATGGACGGTTGCTGATTGTCAGCTTGAGGTGGGATTTTTGTGGTTGCAACGGTTGTGGTGCGTTTCTTGAAGACAGCGAATCTTTCGTGAGCAGTGAACTACAAGCCGCTTCGTATTTAAATGCACTAAATGTGCTAGTACAAAACGTGATCGGAACCCAAGGACGAAAAGCAAAATATTGCGTCACGTAACGGACGGAAACGTTAGGCTGAAGGAGGAAAGAGGAGTGGCAATATGGTAACTGGATGGGAAATATTCAAAACCAAGGGTTAAATTATTCAAAGAGGGTAAACGGCCGATAAGGAGCAACACAATGCAGAAGTATATGCTCATGAATATGCTAAACCAAATGGAGAAGATTAAGTGGGGCAATTTGAGCAGTAAGAATGTGGCATGTGAATGCGAGCATGTTGCTTTTTGGGTCGGGAATTTCATTGACCGAGCTGCGCATCACCTGCCAATTTGATACCGCGATGATTCTGTCTTCAGGCGATGACAGCAGCTAAGATATTACAACCTGCTTTTATGTAATAATAATTATTATCATAGTAATAAAATAGTGAATTTCTGGAGACTCCAAGAGACACGCATGCTTGCATGATCAGGCGTTACACTGGTATAACACATCCCATCGAGCTCAAAAATTGAATCATTAAACGGATGAGTTATTATTACACATGGTTTCTAGCGGGCTAACATGAGCACTGTTAAACCCAGTGCTCTGTGCCTAGATGCACCAGTAGCGAGCAACGCAGTCAAAAATTCAGCTGGAGGACAGTAGCAAATGTCAAGATGCGGCTGAAGTTTTTAAAATTCAACAAGTTTGCACATTGTCCACGAACGGTAATCTGCCGCAGATAAAGTCAATGGATTATGAGTGGCGGACGAATAACTTGCAAACCTGGTTAGAACGACTGGAGTAAAAGACGAAGATGGACAACAAACTAGTAACATCAAAATGGCGATAGTAGCTAAAGGTCATGCATTGTACGGCGGCTTCTGGAACCAGGGGAATAAAAAAATTTGTTCGGAAGGTTAGAGTAGAGCAGAATAATGACGTGCATAATGATGAACCATTGCTCGAAGGCGCTGCGGGAGATAGCGCCACCAAATGCAAGGAGGGAAATACGGAGTAGTATGCAACAGGGTAAATAAAATTACCAACGGCATCGTGAAATGAGATTGGGTATTTTTGATTCGTATCTGTGGGGGATCGGATTGTTAGTGGTCACATTGAGATGGATACCCCAAGAGGATTTGGAACAGGTATCGGGAGGTTTGGTGATAGCTGAATGGCGGGGTTTTTTGTGCGTGATTTGTAAATGTTCGCTGTTAATTTGATGGACGTGTTATCGGCAGCTAGGTCAGGGTAAGTAGTGAAGAAGACATGCCAGCCCATGGCACGTTTCCGTTGGGGATCACACCACGCTGCCTCTAGTTCCGAGCAGACTTGCAGTAGGGGCTGTACTTTATCATGGGTGAATTGTGCTCGTCAACGTTATCGATCTGTTTCGGCAAGGCCTGGAAGGTGTATTTTTTGACCAAACTGAATGAAGCTCGCGGTGGGCCTAGGCAGTCTAAAGTAATGTATGAAACGGCAATCTGGCAAATGTTCCAGCTGGGGATTTATAGTGCATTTCAAAGAAAAGGTAAATTGGCAAATAAAAGAGCCGAGAAATATGGGAGTGAATGGGGAAGCGGGGAAGACATCCTTAGTATTTGCACTTCTGTTAGTTTGACAGCTTTGGGCATATTGGTTTGCCAAAGGTAGATCTCCCTTAAAAGGGTTCTCGCTCTTCCATTTACCCAGCGGTCATTGATGGTCAATCTTAAGTATTTTCCATATAACGCCGGTATATCGGGCTCTTTTTGTCCTCAGAAGGCATGTTAAGGAAAACAGAAGCATATTAGAAATAGAGGAATGAGTCAGAGCTTACGCCCTAGATAACCTGGTGAATGTGATCGGGGCAGCATCTGGGATACCCATTTCGGCCCCAGACGGTAGGAACGGCAGTAGACTGAGAAAAATGCAGGTGACGGCGATGGGGGATAACGAACACAGTAAAACAAGTAGGTTGCTGAGAGAGTATCTAAAAGAGGGAGAAGCTAAGAGAGTGGTTTTCATCACTGATTGAAATTAGTACGGCGAATTTTGGATGGGGTGCTGTCGCTGACATATATTACGGATAGCAAAATGGATTATGTACTAGGCCGGAGAATTTGCCAGCAGCAAGTTTAGGGATAACCAATATTTGTAAGACAGTAGAACTTTTAATTTTAGCTGCGTGACGATTGGTGTGTATCTGTGAAAGGAGAAAAAACAGCGAAGTGTTAAGGAGTTTGAACATGGTAATATGACTACGACTTTTGTCGGACTACGCACCTCGCGGCCAGGGTTGTCATCCTTGGCTTACTGTGACGTATCACCCACTAGCAAAGAACCACACAAAGCAGTGTGCGCGCTGTTTAACTGGGGTCTTATAGACGTGAAATGTTTCCTATCAGTCTTCAGCATATATCCTCAGATGCCAGAATCTATCCCTCCTCTCCAATACCCTCTTCTGTGGAAGCGGATGATCCAGAATCAATCAGCCCATGTTCGGAAGCTGGTAACGGAACGAGTTCCTGGTGCAATATTATCTAAATAAATTTTTGATTGAACCTAACATGAGGCTCCGTCTGTGGATTCCATTTTTACTCCTGCTTCTGATAATTCGAGGCCTGTCGGATCTCGCTTACTCTGTGTTGCCTGTCTTCACTTGGATTTTCTCAAGATCAATATGATTGACCCCACTGTTCTTTTGCGCTGATAACATCGGTGCCAGGTGCGGTCAGATCCGCAGCTTTGGCCGGCGCAAATCGGGCGGCAGCTCGGCTACGCTGATGTGCAAGTTCAGCTCGGATGGCTAATCAGCTCTCCTGCGCTCACATTCAGAAATGTTCTTTAGGTTGGGTGTCCAACGCAAGGTTAGCCTCACCTACCAGCAATGTTGTCGTTAGTATCCTCTTGGCCTTTTATGCATGTAAACCGCGAGCACCGGCCTCCTACTTCGTTCAAATGGTGTTCTCGTACATCCTTCAGAATGAGGAAAATGCAATAGTATTTTAAGTTTTAGGACAGTTTGCACGGAGCTCTGCCAAATAGTGGCGACATTCATTTCGTTCCGGCCAAATTTGGCGCCCGCGATACGCACCTTCAATGACTTCAAACATAGCATTACTCGCAATGCAGGACTGGTTGTCAGCCACAGAAAGGTCTTGGCGAATCATTTTCTAGCTCTGATTTCAAAACTGAAAACTTCGTGCCCAGGAAATCGCATTGCCTGTTATGATTTTGCGAACGAAAACTCTTTGCGTTGCCTGGCTGGTTTCTATTTCCCGTGTCTGCAATGTGCCTTCCTTGCTCAATTTTGATTTGGCCTTGCGCATGCCTGTCGCAAATCGAGAAATGTACATTATTATTATCTTCGTTTCCGGCTATTGGTCTGCAGTCTGGTCTGAGCTGTTATAACTGCTTCTCATGTTGGTGATTTGTTTCTGCACAAGTCATTGCCACGGATTCGCTCCGTTTTCCGTCTACCAAAGAAGGAAACTTTTCTTCCTTATCTTCCTCCAATGGGGCTGTCGGCTGAAATTCTACGTAATCGAACAAACGAATCCCAGCTGCGTAAACTTTTTCGGTCTAAAACAAATTTTTCAATTGTTCCTCCCTCATCTCACTAATAACCATCATTGACTCCCAATTCCATGAACACGACGCCATCAAATATCACGTATGACAGATTTTTCGTGCTTTCTTTGGTTTCATTCACTTGCCAAGAAGCTTCCACTTCTTAAACGTTTCCATTTATCATCATTGGTATTATGCTGCGAAAGTCTTTATCATCGTCGACAAACCGTTCCTGCAAGCGAAGAATATATGGCGGTCTGCAGCAGCCACGCCAGAAACAGTTGACTAAATTTTACTCAGTTTTCAGGCGCGCCATTCTTTAACATTGAAGATGATCTGCTATAGGTTGCCCATTAGTTTTATCAATATTTATGTTTTCGGCTTTTTCGACCACGCCACATTTAAGTTGCGCATTTTTCTTGTTGCTTTGCTACTGGATGTTATGTTCATGCATACTGCATTTGTTTCTGAAGTGTTCAAAAAGTACACTGCTGTTTCCTTTCACCACTAAATTTTGCTTGGATGGTCCCAGTCATTTAGACACGTTCCATGTGCGTATCTCTGAGTCCATGAATTAAAGTAAACTGTTATGAGTCAAATTTCTCCGGCTTTTGTTAGCGGCTTGTCATCTGGGGCGACATCCCGTAATCCTGCCCTTAAGGGCTTGCTACTAAGGCACGTCCCTGGCAGAACCCCATTTATAAATGGCGCATCTGAGGATGTGCTTCTTTGAGTTAAGTAGGTCTGGATCATTCATGATTTTTGAGAGCATTATCGCAAAAACTTAGGCAGTTGATGTCAAGTAACTTTAGTGCATGCACCGGAGTCGGTTCAGTATTGCCACCGTCAGCCGCTTAGTTGGCAGCAGTGGGAAGAGTGGCAAAATGCTTCGGTGAGTTGGTGAGATCATACAAGTTGAGAGCTTTGTGAGAGTGGTGGTCTCAGTTAAATTTGGGGAAGGGGGATTAGAAGAAGATTACTTAATTCAGTCTGAGCGGCAACGGTTCGGGAGGACGATCCGTCTCTGATGACTTCCGAAAAGAAAATAGAGCTTTCGTGGTTGCTTTCTACTTCGCTTAATAGCCTCAATAGGACAACTATTTTGAAGAGCTGTTTTGCCCAAAACAGCCTATCTATTTGCCTAATCGCTTTCTTTCGGCTTATCGCCGACGAGGTTCCTGGAATGTCATGCGCCGTTGTCGATTTTGGGATAGTTTCGCATGCGCTGTACAACGCATCCTTAGTTAGTTTTGCAGTCTGCTTTTAGCACCGTAAAAGACGAATTTGAAAACCCTCTACTTTGGTCATTTATCAACTCTGCTGAATGGAAAAAGTGACGCTCAAAAGTCTACATTGACGCTCATATATTGTGATTGTCACTTTGCTTCTCGTGTAATCCTTTCTCGTGTGCTCCACTTTTTGTGTCTTGGACTTCAATGCCGTTCTCTGAGCGGGCCTAATAGGTTTTGACTTTTGGCTCTCATTATTATACTGCAATGGCCACAAATGAAAGGCTGGTATATTTAGTACGGATTGATGATTGCTTAATTTAATACCAAAGAGATTTGAGATTCAGTCATTTTTTGGATCCGGAACTGACAGGAGTTTGGCTAGACTTTGCTCAGATATTTGGCATCCAATTCTTAGAATACTCAAGTTGGTTAATTTGGGCGAGAGAATTATCGAAGTGCGAACAACGGGATCATATACACTGGCGTTTCTTAAGACGTGCGATCAGTTAGTTCATTCCCTGCTATATCATGCGTTCATTCTTAGCACATGGATCTTAAGTGTGATCGGTGCAGACCAAGCAATTCTGAATCAGAACAGGAGTAAGAATCGATAAGAATTCAGGCCGGTGTTGTGACTAACCTTAAAATCGAAAAAAGGTAATGCGGTTTTTTTCAAATTTAACCAAAACCCAACTCCGTGAGAATCTTGAACACAGCACTGGGGATGCCAGTCGATCCCCACAAATCGAGTTATTAACATCCGAATGAAAAATACTGCCAATTCGTTCGACAGTGAGCGAATATCACCGGTCTAGGGCATATGCTTTCATGTCCCATTACCGCAGCCCAGCCAGCAGAGAAATAGAAGGATGTGTGACGTTAGAGCCTATCATATGTTAGAACAGAACGTTCGGGATAACAAAAATGTTTGCTGCAGCTATTCAAAATAACCATAAGTCTGAGAGACGGCGTCATCTTCGAAGCGGAAAGCACACAGGGACTTCCGCTTGCTGCCTTATTTGATAATAAATATGGAAAACTGTAGCATGACACTAAGCCACACGCGGTACGGATTTGATGTTAACGTCCCACGCAACTGTTTATCTATAGAACTTCAAGGACGTTTGGCTAAAGTAGAGGCTAAAATTGGTAAAGAAAACGGAGCAGCCAACAAGGAAGAACTGACGGACTTTACTGAGACACAAGCGAGCATTACCAATATTTGCTTTCTCCGAATTGGACGGCAGAAGCAAAGTGGGTAAGCGGATAGACCTATCAACGTTGGCAATCATGTGTCAGGTCCTGCGACGGAAATGAATAAGTACCCACGCTTTCTGAGAGCGCATACTGACTGACAAAGTGCATAATTCGTGGAAAGGCACATGGTTTTGCCTATGAACAAAGGCTCCAGTTGGTGGGAGTTTGGGAGCCCGGGGACACCGCGGGAGTGACAAATACCTAACTCGCCTACCTAAGCGGATTGCATTCTTACACAGGTACAAAATGGAAACCAAATCTAACAAGAACAAATGCTGAGGCACTTAAAATAAATTTTTGCAAACGTAAATGCAGTTGGAAACTGTGGTGACCAGGGAATAAAAAGGGTAGCCTTGCTGCGTAAGGGCGCCTGTTGAGCCCTTACGACTAGGATTTGCACCACTTGATTCTGCGATACCCAAAGAAACCAGTAAAATTCGGTACTTTTGCATTGCAGGTCACCCAAATTCCTGGTCACACACGAATTCATTAGACAATTCAAGATATTACAAAGGAAACAAACCTCATGCTCCGCACTGCCGCTGGTGTACGGTGGGCCAGATTGACGTAAATGCAGGCACGACCTCAATTGTCCGAGAATAGCAAGGAGATGATCATCCCCGAGGTGTTCACTATAAATAGGCCTCCAGTCGGACAGTTAGAATCGATCAAGGATACTGCCCAAGGGTGGCCCCGAATGAGAAATTTAAATTTTCCCAAGCTTCCGATGCACCAGTGAACATACTCCTTAGATGCGACGTAGGCGACTCAGGATTGATCGTGTTGCAATATAAAAAGTACAACAGAAATTCACAAAGAAACCTCTCGGGCCAACATCAAGCCTTAGTTGCAGGGAACAATGCGAGCTGCCAAACCTTGCCCTCTTTTGGGTAGGTCGTGCCCAACCTAACCTCATATTGCCTTTCAAGCTCCTAAGGTCACAAGCGCACAATACTGGGAAGTCCATCCGATTCGCTAATGAGTACTGGTACCTCCTTGGGAATCGGCCGTTTCCCCCTGGAATGCCACCTTGCAAAGTGCTTTTCAGGTCAAACGTCTTCACATTTTTATTCTAACTTGTGGTCTGGATTACCGGACCATGTACGGCCTTGCCAGAGTCTAACAAAATTCAAGACTTTATTATCCAAATTTTTCAACTTATTCACATTTCTCAGCTTAACTGGGACAAATTTCATTTTAGACCAAACTTTCGAAGGTCACCCAGACTTTTAGCTCATCTCGTGTTAGGTGCTGAAAACTGTGCCAGCTTATACCGATTTCCTTTTTAAAACCACTTACAGGAACGACTTAACCTTTGTAACATCCGTCATGCAGCTCCATTAGGAAATAGAAGTAAACAAATGGAAATAGACTGAGCTATGCCGTAGTCTAACATTTTCTCCTATCCTGAACACACCAGCTTCCGTGATTCTCCATTTGCAGTCCTATTATCCCTAATAGGTCAGCAGCGTAATGCATGGTGACCATGACAACTTACTTCTCCGGAGTGGTTGCCAAATGTTTGCAGCTAAATTACTTTACTTCGTAAGGGCGACCTGATCCAAGTACGATCTTGTACACTTTGTCACATACGTTTTTTATTATTAATCAATGCACCAGTTTGATATGTCACCAATAGCCCCTCCGACAGTTGACTTAAGACAAACTCACGTTAACTTCCTATCTTCTGCCATCAATCCTACACCTTACTTTTTCTTTTTGACTTCTTGGCGTAATTCTTCATTCACGCGATCAACCTTAGTTCGGATGTTGCCTCCATTCTCTACTGTTTAATAATCAACTTAGCCCCAAACTGGCACCGTTATTTACATATACGACCAATATCTCCCAGAGACTCGGGCGTAGGAAGTTGGTTTAGGATTTTAGCAACAAATACATTATAGTCTCCAAAAACTGGATCTCAGCTAACAGCACTAAATAATTTTAAGGTCAGCGGTAGCAGAATGGTGCTGGATTCTATGGCAGCTATGAGCTCCATTAACCCTCGTTATATCGGTCTTCTCACTCCTGGTTCCTTTCCCCATGGAATCCTCTGCCGTTTACTTACTCTGACAACATAGAGGATCCCGACTTTATGTTGGGTAGTACTGGGACTAGTTTCTCTCTTCGTGGAAATTGAGTCAGAGGACATTTTCGAGATTCCCTTTACTATTCCTGCCTGCTTATTTTGCCCCCCAGTAACTTGCTAACTCGAATCAGGTAGACTCTTTTCCCCTGATTACCTAGCCTAGTTTAATACATATAAAAAATTGTCCACGCTACATAGGCGATCAGATTTGCTTGAGCAACACTCCAGTCTGCATTAGCAAGTTTCACGCAGTACTCGTTAATGAAAGCAAGACACGGCATTAGCGATGACGGAGCCATACATACTGATCTGTGTTGCACGGCGCAAGCCACCATCCTCCGCGTGCTTGCTTATCCCTACTTTGGTCTTCGTTAGTCCGTACATGCGAAAACCCAAATGACTGCAACGGGTGTGCTTCAGCATCTCCGAACGTGGGGAAGACAGACCACCCTCAGCAGTTACGAAAAAAAGCAAAAAGTTAAGGTCGGGCGGGGGAAATATGGAAAGCACCTATCTGGGCTCATACATTTTTATGCTAGAACAAAAGAAAACGTTTCTGCTGGGTCAGGTTGATCCCAGCAACCACCTCATATTCGGGAAGAAAAGGAATGAGCCACCTTCTACAATGGACAAGTTTTTCATCAGCCCAGACCTGACTCTGCGAAAGAGGAAACTTCACACCGCCGTTGTTTGGTAGATAAGCATCTGGCTGCTTTGTTGGACGTTCTAGGTAAGTAGCGCACTGGACTGTTCGCTTATGCTTCAACACCCACCCCTCTATTTTTCAACATGCACCTCCCAACGGCGCACCTGGTGCGTATGCTGACGTCTATTGCAACTGCCGATGTTCTTCTTCTTTAATTGTTCATGACAGCTTACTAAAACTACTACGTGGCACAAGCTGCCATCGTCCTGTTCAAACACAAACTACTGATCCCAATATTCGTATGCTTCTCCGCACTTTCCTCTATGATTTCTCGTGGCAAACCCCGTCTTAGCATCCAGCCCATGCTGCCATCCGTGACCCCTTCAGTTATGCTCTTCCTGGCAATTGGAAGCAGCAAACACCGATGGTAAATCACATGATCAGTTATGACTGGTTCCATGAGGCATGTACACCTGGCTCGCAGTCCAGACGAGTTCCACAAACAGAACAAAAGGCTCCACTCCAGGCTCGCCAATTACCACAGATGCAACGCAAGCCCACGCGGATTGCTGCACTCCATCCTATACGCAGGTTGCCTATCCTTGTTACGAAGCTGCTATCAGGATCTGACGCTCCAGAACCTGGCGACGTAACTCTAAGACTAACCAGACCAAGCCAATGAGCGCCCCGGCTACCTCATCTCAGGTGAACCATTACGACTGGCCAAATCATTGTAAAGAACACTACTGAAATGCTGCGCAATCCCCGAACCTCCCGACCCCTACCGCCACAGAATACCAAAATCTTCGATACTAAGCAAAGACAACACGCAGGTCAATCAGGCAAGTGTATCTAAGGAAAGATAGTAATTCTCACACGAACCCGTTTTCTTCCCGCCAAACATCACAGTGCGCTCCCATGCGCATGAGTCCAGTGACCATTCTCGTGAGTTTCATTGTCACTTTGTTCACAATTTTTCATATAATTTCTTCCCGTAAATAAATAGGTGTAACCTTGAAGGCTTTCCTCTGTTTCATCTTCGGCATTATTTCGACTCCTGAATGTCGTTAATTACCACTCTCCATCCACCTCATATGGTTTTGACTCATCTTCCCATTATCGCGTTTATGTTGATCTTTTTCTTTATCATATAACCCTCCTGATTTTTGAGGAACCCAACCATATGGCGACGTCCACCATTGCTTCCTATCCAAATTTTGTGCCGGCGATGAGCACGTTCGATGCATTTAAACATGGATTAATCAGCAGTGCGCAATTGATAATCAGCCCTAAAATTTCCTGACAAAGAATCGTCTAGCTTTGACTTAAAAATTCGAAAGCACGTGTTTAGCCTTTCACATTGCAGATTATGCTTATGAGAGCACAGACACATGGCATCTTCACGTCTGGCCTTCGTTTTTCATGTCTCCAGTGTGGAATCCTTGTATAAATTTTGTCTTGCCTTGCGCATGCCTCTCGAATGTCGAGAAATATCCTCTCATTTCATTTCATTTCAAAGTAGCAAGTTTCTCTGTGCCCCTTCTGGTTTCTATTGTTCAATTTTCCTCTGTATCACCCATGTACAAATTTGAATTTGCCTTGCGCATGCCTCTCGCAAATCGAGAAATAAACAATATTAATATTATTATTATTTGTTTTGCGTGCATGTTAGACTGAATAATTTCCATCTAAGCTTCGGCTAGACAAATCCGGCCAAAATCTCAGCTGAACATCACGTCGTTGATCTATTTGTGCAACGTACGCATGCATGCATGAAGAGGAAAACTGCGTGCTGAGCGTTACATGAGGAGGGTTTTGGATCTTGAATGCGGGCGCAACGAAAACCGAACAATGTAATGTCGCATGCACTACTGAGGGCTCATGGCCACATGGGACGACAACCTGCGGCCACGCTCCAAAATTACGGAGTGGACCATGACTACTGGCCTTTCAGGGACACCGAGGTCGACTGCTTTGGTCCTTTATGGATAATATGCAGGAGGCGGAAATGGAAGAAATAGGAATGCTTGACGAGCTGTGTGAATCTTCCAGTCGTATATCTCGAAGTTGTTTGCTCTCTGCGCACATTCATCTGTGCAGGTGCTGCGATTTTTCAGGAACAGGCGCGGCGTGCCTTCCAAGATATACCCTGTTATTGGCTTAAAGCCTTGTTAGAGTTAGTCAAGTGAATCTGCTTTGCAATTAGCAGGGCGCGCACGGCGTTCTTTTGAACTTTGACCTCTCTGCGAGAGTCACGGAAGAGGTGAGCGTTTCACCAAATCCATTGAGAGACATCTTCGTCGCTGACATATTAAAAAACACGTGACAAAAACTTCAAGAACAGTGAAAAAACTAGTAAAATCAAAGCTAGGACTAATTATGCTGATGGAATTTAATCTATCCTCCATTATTTAACCTTTATTTGTCTGTCTCGGAGAGGTTCCTGTGGAGTAAATACTAGACCCTCAGAAAAGCAAATTTTATTTCAGTATTACTGAGATAAGTTGCATAAAAATTATGTTGGTGCACCGGGATACGCATGAATTTTGGGCGATATCTTGTTTGTTGGCAATCACTAACAGAGTTTGACAGTAATTATTTTGAGACCCGCATGAAAAACTTGCATATTTCTGTATCGTAAAATTGGCCCGGGATTTCAGCATTTGTGATTCACTATTTAAGATTCTTCTGTGCTTAAGCATTGATTAAATTTATATTCAAATATCGCAGCATTTACGAATCAATTGCATTTCAGTTTGAGGGTTCCACTTTTGCTAAGCGTTGCACAAATGCTATTTTCAAATGGTTTGTCAAGCTTCGGATTAGACGCCTTTTGTTATGACAGCATAAAATTCAGCGTCACTGGCCATTCAGGGTAAGCTTTATAAAACAGGATCCGGGTTGCTAGTTTTGCAGCAGTTCTTTAGTAACAGGGTTATAACTTTTTGCGATCCAACTGCCTGAGAACTAAGCCCCGTGTAATCCGTGAGTCTGCTCATAACGTCATTGAAAAACCATTTGGACGCCGTTTGTACAAAGGTGGGCAAATTAGGAGTAAAATATTGTTAAGTTTTGCAGTGCCCCTTTCACCAGCTTTAATTTGAACTGCGAAACCTTGCAGCCGTATGGAGTAGGTCATACTTCTTTTTGCTTCTCTTAACGAGTCCCACTGAATGCGAACTGGAGGATTTGGATATCCGGCCGGAGCGCATCACTATCAAATATGTTCTTGGCATCCCAATGTAGCCTGCCAAAGGTCGCCCTGGGAAAAATAGACATTGCAAAGAAAACCCAAAAATCTAAAAGCGCTGCAGTCGAAAGAAGAATCAATCATTCAAGAAGAAAAGGCCGAGAGGCCGCAATTTCAGTTATACGAATTAAGAAAAGTTCTCAGATCCTCTAAGGCTGCACGCAAATGACAAAGTACAGTTCATTAGGGAATCCAAACCTGGAGGATAAAAGAACTGCATGAAAGTTGAGGCTCACTTGAAGTTGGCACCTTAAATTGTAAACCGCGTATTCTGTAGAAAATTCGATTAAGCCGAAAAAGGTGAAAGACTGCTGATAGCTAAGTCGATATCGATGGAGTTCGAAAATGACGAGGTTATGGACCAGCTTTTACCTGGTGCTGGAGACTGTGTACAATGCGCGAGGGGCGCTATCGTATTGTTCCGGGTGGACCACAAGATTCAGGGAAGGCATCAGGAGCCCTGGCAAGCTTATCATCCTGGGCAAACTCGACACTTCAAATAGCCGAGAACATCTTCCCGCACGGAGCCGCAGGAACCAAGGAGCCCAAAGGTAGAGGGTCGGGGGGAGGCAGTGATAATGGAGGATGTATCGGAAGAGGCACAGCAGCCATGTGCTCAGGCAGTTAGACGACCATGTATAGATGCACTAACTCACCGAAGGCTGCAGAGGACGTCGGCTGTGATGGAGATCGGAAGTCGAGGAGCCAAAGGAAACCACGGTCTTGTGCACAAGTAACAATGGTGCGGTGGGCAGACAGGTGCAAAGAGGTGTGGTCCTGTAGTTATCCATTCGCAGAAAACATGACAAAAACGAGTTGACGCCTCGGGCATTGCGCCCGAGGTCCAGGATGGAATGAGGTGGGGTAAAATGGGAAAGGAAGCGAGTGCGGCCATCCCTTGAACCAACCCACGCAGTATAAGGAATAAATAGGTGGAACCACTTGCCAGGGCGGGGGAGAGTAGCGCCACAGTAGCTTAGGTCGCTGATACGTGACCCTCTGAAATGGACTGCAGGGGGAGCCCGGCGCATATACAGATGCGCTCAGTTTACCAGTAGGCGAATTGCCGTTGCGTGTGTCTACAGAGGTCCGAGGGCCGTAGATTTTTGGGGTTAGTAACTGGCACAGGCACTGGAGCAAATTTTGTGGGAGCAAATCTGCTGATGACAGTTGGGGACTACAACCATCCCGGGAGTGAATGGGATACGATAAGCTGCCCACATATTGTGGCGGAGGATAGGGCCCTAACTCAACCCGTCAGGAAAACACGGGGTTTAGGTCAGTCCAACATCCATCACTCATCGACCTGGCTATCACTGTGTATGAAAATACGGTCTGGATCCTATGTCTTTTGCATCATTGGGCAAGGTTGGTCATGTGATATTTCCCTTCAATCTCCGAATTCGGCAAAAATTTTCCTGTATCACCAAAACAAATAGCGATAAAAATGACATTTTTTCTCGGACACTGACAAGACACATGTAATGTGCAGGATCATAACCTGCGACTGCAATGACATAATTGGAAAAACGGTCACATGCAAGGAGTGGAAGATCAGGGGAATAATAGATACCTATCCCGTTGTATCATGTTCCGATGTTAAGCGCAAAGACAGCAACCAGTTTTGTAGCAGCCGGTTTTAGCTCGCCGGAAGCTTCTCGTCGATACCGTTTAGTAAGCCTTGTTACGCATCACGTAGGCCGCCATTTATACGCCCACGACTCAATGGGTCGTCGACCCCACAAGTGAATCTCCTGGTGAAATGAGATTCCTGACTGAAGATAAACCTTAATCAGTTAGGACAGAATAGACAGTGTGTGGCAAGATAAAGTTTACAATGTCAGGGACATAGAAATGTACGGCCAGCTTCTTTTGGAAACATAGTCCTGCGAACGGTATACTGAAAGGACGCTTGGCATAAAAAGCCGAATCTTGGAGGCGCAGTTGTTTGCAAGATGTGAAAAAGACGGCCGTGCACAGAAATGGTGTAATCACGTACGTTCATTTGATTCTTGAACTACTTTGAGTAATTTAGATTTCTTACATTACCAGTGGGCCCAATGGTGGCATTTTAGTCGGAAAAATGAGTAGAATCCGTCGTCTAGTTGGTGAAAAACCGGACACAATTAAGGCAAATTTACGTAGGCGTTTGTGAAGGGTTGACGCGAGAACCAATAGCCTATTGCTACACTGACTGATCTTTATAATGGTATATGAGGGTAATTGGGGCTTAGATAATCAGGAGAAGAACGATGAAATATATGCAGAACCTCAGATCACATCAGGTACGATTAAAACATTTCTACGTGAGTTTGTTTTCAGACGTTTCGGTAAGACGAACTTAAGTTAGGAGCAGAAAGAATTCAGCACAGGAGGGTACATGTGAATACTGAAACCAGAGTGTTATTTACTGCAACAGAACTAATGGGAAGAACAAACTGAGCGCTGGACATCCCACCTAAGAACGCCGTTGTGAAGTGAACGTAGGAAGTATAATCCTCCTAGGTAAATGCCCCGCTGAATCCAGAATGTTCGTTCGATGTGCGTCGGCCAAATCGGCGTATCTAAGCCCACCTCGTACTATTACCATAGGCCGATGTGAACAAGAAGTGGAGGGGAGAATTCAGATATGGTGTTGTTTAGACAAGGCGGAAGACCGGTATCCCGTAGTGAATGATCTCAGATGAGTCGAAGCCGCGATGGCCAGAAAATGAGTTAATTGTTAATATGCGAACAAAACTAAAGAGCCTGGAAAAAAAGAACGACCGCCGATCTGGCCTTGCTGACAAATGTGGGTTAGGAAGTTATCAGTCCTGTGAGTAACTCAGGACAGGAAACTACAAGTATGCACAACACAACTTGAAATTGATGGTAGCAAATCTGCTTATTTGTATGCTTACGAATGGGTTTCCGGTCCGATCTAGCGTGCAAATTCTCTACAAAAGCTGAGTGAAGAGAACATGAGCTAAAATGTGGCGGACGGACAGCGAATAACGACAACGGGCACAAATGTGACTTTAACGGTCTATACCGTGAATATTGTCGCACGGTGAGAATCGTTGGACCACCAGTCTAAATCCATTATTTGGCCAGCGTAAATTTTGGAGTGGCCTAGTCAGATTCCACTGGATCGGCTACCGATCAGAGCAAACTACTTCAAAGTTGCTTAAACTAAACTGCGGAAAAGCTTCCCTTTTCCCCCATGGTCGTGCTCAAATTGAACCAAGTTCAAAGACAACTGGGCAATGATTTCATTATATCCAGTTCTTGATTTACCTGAAACAATTTATCACTGGACTAGTTGGGGCCTTCGAGTGTGGGTCAGAATTCTGGTTTGTGACTGACCCATTACCGTGCTCACCACCTGGGATTCTAGGAATCAGCTCCACCTTTTGTTATCTCACACTATCTTACATTCGTGCTAATACATCCTTTAACTCCCTCTTTTTATATTGGATGCTCCCTCGTTATCGCTGCCCTGGGTGACTAACCATTAAACCGCCCCCAATGTGGGATTGCCAAAATCTCAACATACTGTTAGATGGATCGATACTCTTTTCACATTCCCTGCGTTAGATACATTCAGCCCCGTGTACTCATTCTCTTCCACTTCATCTTATCCTTTGGTTGGCCTAAGGTAATTTTGCCCCTTCCAACATAGATTGTAACTATTTACATTTTTATTTTCATTATTAGGGGCCGCATCCACATTTCGAAATCAGCCATCACCGCTAGACCCAAACCGAGAGCGATACTTGTGAACTGCTTCTTTAGTCTGTCATTTATACAGCCAATATTTGATTCGTTGATGTCCCTGTCTGACGCATATTCAATAATAACCATAATCCCAATATGAAACTTAGGCAATACCATTTCGAAATTTAATATTTCAAATCGTTCTCCCAAGCAAGGGGTGCTGCCAACGGTCCTGCAATCGGACGGGCAACAATAAGTACAAATGGAAGCCACCAAATTCCAGGACACCGCTAGCCACGTCAAGCTTATCCAATCTGGACGTTCGATAAAACGATGCGGCCGATCCCATCCGATTTAAAATAGAGTACAGAAATAGTCATTGACGAAAATCGCAGTAAACGATGGACTATCAGTGGTTAAAGAAATCCAAAATAAATCATCGTAAATACTTCACTCTGAGAACAAAGACGGCGACAACAAAAATGACATCATCGAAGACATCCATGTCCAGTGTTTTAAGAACTGCTTTTACTTTTTACACAAACTTTTCTTCATCGCACCTCTTGGTCCAGATTACTGCCAGCCGCATATAAACTCAATCAGCATTCTTGGGAGTTCCACATCGTCTCTGTGCCAAACGTCCCAT
>LUCM01006685.1:0-17130 GCA_008360955.1 Fasciolopsis buskii
TTTCTTAATACACATCCCATCCCCCCATTTTCAACTAGCCTCTGATTTCCATAGCACTCTATCTGAGTGCACAAGAGAACCCAATATTCTACCGTAATATGGACGGCACCAAAGATTAACTCCCAATGATGGCTGAGTGAATGAAATAGCCTTAAACATTTACCCAGGCACACTACTATGCCCAACGCTTCCCAACTTGCAGCCTTGCAAATACTAGGAGTGTCTCCCCAGCTTTTCAATTCACTTCCATACTTCTCGGCCCTTTTATTTACCTATTCACATTTTCTCTGCCACTCAGCACAACAACTCATCCAGAACACTTTCCAGACTGCCGTTTCATCCATATTTCACAGTCCATACTCCCCCGTTTTTGAGGAATATACCATTATTATTAGTATTCTTAAGCCAATAGAAATAAATAAGGCTTTGCCGTGATTAACTTCGATTCTCAACACATCGGCTTCCCTAATTATCCACATACGGTTCTGTTCCCCGTATTCGGTCGCCAGCGAAAAGCACGCTGACCATGACAACTGTCAAAATGTTCACAGTATTACTCCGGAATTGCTACCAACTTCTTGCTATTGAGTTACTTTGCGTCGCAGTGGTAACCTGAGCCCAGTATTGCCCTGTTCACCCTACCACATAAGTTCTTTATTATTAACCAACATTAGGTCGGATGATGCCTCTATTTCCCCACCGTTCATTAATCGACATAACCCCAAGCTTGCACCTAAACCAGGCTGCGTTTCTCCCTTTTGTTGCGATTCCCGCAATTAGACTCTACGCGCTTTTACCAGTTCCGCCACCCTAAAAGCAACTCCAAATCTGCTAGCTTCTCGCTGCTGCCAGGATGCTGCTAGCCAGCTCTGGCGCTCGATTAGCAATCCGTTCAACCCAAACCGCGTCGCTGATCCCCTTGGATGCTCCAACTCAGGGGAATCTTCATGAATGACCAAAAACAAAGTTGCTGTTGCTTCTTGAATGTCTTGTGCGCCCCTTCAAATTCCCCCCACGTATGATCAAAATCTGCTATTAAAAAAATGACAGCTTATAGGATATCCTTGATTAGTGTATTTAAAACCTTTTCGCTTGTTGCACAAACGTTTCCTCCATTGCACCGCTCAATCCTGCTTGCCTCCAGCGGCATAGGGCCGAAATCGGCATTCCGGAGGATTCCGTTTTCTTACCCCAAAAAACATTTCTCAAAATTGTGTTCTCCAGATTGTGCACCAGACTTCAAATTATTCCTCCGCCTAATTCAGCATTTTATCAACCCATACTGCTGTTAAATGCGACTTCCTTCTTCACCATGTACAGCTTTCCCCTTCGTTTCCGCTGATTTTCGTCCAATTATCATATCCCACTGATGTTCACCTCCTCAGCTTAGCTTTTCTATCCATCACTTACCGCTCTTGACGTCTGCACCTTTAGCCATATCGCGACATCAGCCATCGAGTTGCTCTCAAGTGTTGCGCCGGAGAGGCTCAAATTTAGTGCACTTAAACACGAAAGTACTTGCACTGCGTCGCTCAAGAACAGTTATAATGATAATAATAATAATAATAATAATGTATATTTTCTCGATTGCGAGATGCATGCGCAAGGCAAGATCAATTTTTTACATAGACGAAGCATGCAACGCCTAGTCTCTTTCGAATTCACGTAATGATCCCACCTAGAACACATCCTCTGGTATCTCTTTGCAGCCATGCACTACCCCCACGGTAAATGTTTTAATTCTCAACCCTGTATTTACAACATCTCTCACAACCGTCCTCCATAGCTTCTCACTTTTTATTCCATCTTATCTTGGATTGTGATCCCCACTGATCAGTTGGTGTGATCAGGTTAGTTTTGATAACGCTTGCTGCGCCAGCCAAAGACGACAGTCTAGGCTATTGCATGGATAAGCTTCATTATTCTGTTACCCCTAGATTGTATGGCTTCGACTTATGGACGTGAGAGTCGATTTCTTGGGAGACTTCAAGGCCGCTTCCGAAACAGCACTGACTCTTTCAGTTCGGCGTGCACAGTGCAAAAATGTAGCATTTAGCCAGCGGAGTGTCTAGATTGGTGCACTGTTGGTCATTATTCGTAGCTTCTAACATTGAGCATGTTCCTTTGTTTCTGAAAAAAGCATTAGGTGTAATATGTAATCCAAAATATATGTTGTGTTTGCACTTGAAACTTACCGCTCCAGCTCTGGGTATACCGCCGCCAAGCAGCCTTTCAGAGGTTGTTTAGATCGACCAAAAGATGAACGAGAAACACGCTACAAATAAGGACCATGCAGCCTGGGACTGAATGAGCCACAAACCCTATAGGAGGTAAGCGGACCGTAAATTTGCTGCACACGTGCGTTGATCGAAACAGTCCCTCCTGCGCATTTCAAGACAGTGGTCTGGACCCTGTAATCTTTGTAAGAAACTCACTGTTTTCGCTGTTTTCCTTTGTGTTCGCTCCCTATAGCACCAGCTGGAATGAATTTCTTATTGCCCCTCCCCCCTTTGGCACTTCTTCAGACCCGCCAATATACACCGATTCAACGCAAGTTGCAGCTGAAATCTCCTCTCCATCTTATGTGCTGTTTGCCTATTTTTGCAAGGAAGCTTTTATTCAGGTCTGAGGCTTCAGTGCCGGGCCGCTTAGACTTACGAGAAATCAAGCCCCGCCAATGAACTTCCCGGGTACCCATCTCTGATGAACCATTACCACTGGCCAAAACACTGTTTCTACACTACTGAAATGCCGCGCACTGCCAAGATTCCAGACCCTCACCGCCAAAGAGCACTGAAATCTTTGATAGTAAGCAAGGACAAAACACAGGCCTCTCATGGCAGATGAGTTTAAGAAGTGATTGTAGTTCCTACTCGAACTCGTTTTCTTCCCGTTTCACCTCTCAGTCCATTCCGCTCCCAGCCGCATGACTCTAGTGACCATTCTTGTGAGTTCCGTTGTCTCTCCGTTCACAAGTCTTCATGCAATTTCGTCCCGTATACTGTGTGATGCTACCTTGACGGTTTACCACCGTTTCATCCTAACCATTACTTTGACTCTTAAATGTTGATAATTAACACTCTCCTTTCACCTCATATAATATCCAGTGCGGTTTGGACTCAACTCCATTCCGTTGTCACATTCATATTTATCTCCATGTGTACCATATAACCCTCTTGATTTTCGAGGAACCCGATCATATTGCAGGGTCCGCCACTGTTTTTCAGCTAGATTCTACCCACGCGGTACGCATCTTTGATACATTTATACGTGAATTGACTCGCAGTGCGTGACTGATAATCAGCCCCAGAAAGTCTTGACAAAGAATAATCCAGCTTCGATTTAAAAACTCGAAATTTCGTGCCTTGCATTTTTTGATCATGAGAGCACAGACACATTGTATCTTCACTTTTGGGTTTTGTTTTCCGTGTCTCCACTGCGTCAACCATGTATAAATTTCAGTTTGCTTTGTGCATACCTCTCGGATGTCGAGAAATATGGACTACATTCCAGTCTATGCAATTTTATCAGGGTTAAACATATGTTCTGTAGTCGATTCCATAGTGGCACCAACCTGCTGATGAAGAACAGTTTTCAGTTTAAGCCTTGTGTGGTTGCGTTGTTGTCTCAAACTCTGCACTGTAGCCCACCTGTCTGATGAAGCAGCGAACAATTCTTCACGTTTCGTAACTATAGGGAACTTCATTTTTGACGCCTAAATTGGGCCATCGCCGATATGTCGCCGTGTAGGAGAGAAAAAGAAAGATTTTGAAGGCATTAGTAACAGCTTTTGCGCCTTTGGCCGATCATCCTCTTGGTGGCTGGCCCTCGTACGGTTTCCAGCCAATTTAGCTCTTTTTTAGTTACGGCGGTTCGGCTTGAAGGCAATACCCCAGATGCTGTCCCGCCATAGTCGCTAAAAGTGACCCAAACACCCCAGGATCTTTGCAGGACATCGTTGACATAAGCCGAGGAGGCTCCGCTCGGACCTGTTTCGCCGCACGTAGGAACTATCTAGGGTTTCGAAGCTGTTTGTAACAGTTACTCCCTGACGCCTTTTTTCAATAACTTCCATTTCATTCATTTCTTTCCATTTGCGCTTTCTCTCGGAGGAAAAATTTGGCACTTGGCCAAGTTGGATAGAATGTGCCACTCAGATGACCAGGCTTTGGCTGGTTCGATGTCCTCCTATAGGTTCAAACTTACTATTTCGGCATAATCAACGAAGAGATATCATAAAACGCCCATGGTAATCACTATCTTTGATGAAAATTGTGGGTCCTGGCACCGATCCTCGAAGGCAGCTCCTTGGCACGTCCGCCTAGCGTGTAGTTCACTTTGTGATCTAAATCATCGTGGTTGACTGAGTCGAATGCCTTGCTGAAGTCCCTGCAGCAGACTGCGGCCCCACGGCCCTCGTATAAGCGTTTGATTGCCTGGTCTAGAAAAAGCAGCAGGTTTCTAAGGCAAAGCTTTTCCACCATGAATCCGTGCTGTCCTACCGAAGCAGCACTGTGATTCCTGGGCGTGTGCTTGCCTGCATTCTGACGATCTTCTGAAGACACTTACACAAGATGCAAGTTAGATGCACCGGCTTGCGTCTAGGTCCACCCATGTATGCTACCATTAATGTAGTAGTTGTTCATTCCTCAGGTACTTTGACCTCCCTGAATGAGATACCGTAGAGCTGCAAGTGGTTTCGCTGATAGCCGAAGGATTGTCCGGTGTAGCCCATCCTGGGCGGCAGCTTTAAACTTGTTCAGGGTGCTTAACCACGTCACAGCCTGTTACTTAGTTGCAGAGTTCCGGAATTTTCGAAGTCTGGGTTGTTTTAGGTGTCCCCAGGCGGATGCGGGCTTCTTCTAGTTAGTGGATAACATCCTCGGGCTTTTAAATTAGAACACATGTATTTTCGGATTTGTTGGGCGCTTGGATCTCTTCCGGCCGTTCTAATGCGGTGAAAAAGTCTCTGATTTTTCTCTTATACTCTGTGGTTTGTGCTGATATTCCTAGGTAGGTCACGCTCAAACAAGCACATTCGTTTTCGTCTCATTACTTGTCTTGCTTTTTGTTTGCCTGTAGCTTTTATACGTTCAATAGGTTTGATTCGCTTCGTACGTTTACCGTGTTCTCTTTTGGATATCTTACCGGTTGCCTTTTTTTGGGAGCCACCATGGTGGCTAATGACTGCCTTTGATGACTTTTTGATGAATTAACCAATCTTCCAGGTTGATCTGTACGTCCTTAATGACCGTGCCTCTTCTAAGGTCGGAATCTTGACCTCCGGTGACCAGAGTGCCGATGCCGCACTTCACTATTATTTCTTCAATCCTCAGCCTAACATGACAAATGACAGAGGCTCTACATAACGGTTCACTTAACACCGAAAGCACAGACGCAAGTGCCAAGTGGTCACTTTTAGCTAGGGCCTCTTCGAATTTAAGTCTTTTATATCCCCCCGATCCGTGGTGACCACCAAGTGCAGTAGCGAGGGGGATTACCTCAATCTATGCCCACTATTCGGTCTGGTACGTTGATTCAGATCACGTAGAAGGAACCAGTGTAAGATCGTCTCTGTAAGCTTTACCGTTCTCTCGAGTGATTTCGGGAAATCTGAAGTCCCTTAATGCTGTAACTTCTCAGTTAATGGTTACACTTTTTGCAGTGGACCATGCAGCTCCGTGTTCTCCTCCATATTCTCAGTTAGGATTCAGTATATACGCTGAGTACGTGCATTTTTATTCAAAAACCTGACGAGTCACTAGGTTACTTATACATTCGTCAAGTGCTTTGTGAATGGTGGCTCCTAATTCGTGATGTTGTGTTGCGCATTTGCGACTGCTCCGCTTACTTGCTTACCACATATTCTGTCTTGTTTGTACGTTACGTGGTCCCCCACGCATTTCCTCCGGCTTACTTTTGCCCACGGCTCCTGTAACAGTGATTACATGGTAATAGTATCCTTGGTTGCTAGTTCTTCCCATATTCCCTGAGCACTACAATCGTTGATATGCGTATTACTGGTTCGCATTCAAACGCTCTTTGTTCACTCAATTTGCTTACTGGCTTCCTTCTGCTTTGTTTTTGGAAGTAGTTTCCCACTGAGCACCTGGTTTCTGTTCCCGAAGTGTCCTCTATAGCTGTTTCCTCGAAGTTAGAGGAGGTGCAGTGCGGTAGCCGTCAGACTCCACTGCAAGTCAACCCTGAACCCAGTTATCCTTCTGAACTGCTATCGCAATTCACTTCAGCGGAGGACTGGCTACGACGTCTGCCCAGCTTTCTCCAAAGGTTGCTTCGGGCTGGAAGACGACCGAGGCTGGTCCTATTTGTTTCAATGCTGTGGTTGAAGTGAAATTATCTGCCTCAAACATTTCGTTCCCCTCTTCAGAGCGTACGTTTATAATGGTTTTCGCTTCGCACTATTGCCTGACTTTTAGACCCCATCGTTTCCCGTCTACTATGGACTTATTGGCCCCCGATTTTGGGACAAACCAATTATCAGTGGCGCAGCGTTTGGTCGCGCTACAGCGCTCTGGGCCTTGGCAGCTTCACCCTTCTTGGAGAACACTGGCTTGGGCTCTCCGAATGCAATTTTTCTAAACTTTTGGAAGGCTACCTGAATCTTGAAGTTCGTCCCTGGGCATGTCGGACTCACCGGTGTGACCCTTACGCGCTCATTTTATCGTTGCATTACCTGACAGCTCGGAAAGGAAGGAGATTCTGTCAGTACATGCACGGAAATTCCACTATAAAGGGCCTTGGCTGTCCCACCAGCAAATCTCGCCGTATGCTCATTCCGTGGTATATGACAACCGGTGTTGCCAGAAGTAGGCTACCAATCCGGACTATGTTAATGACATACCACGTACCTCCTTCTCTTTGGGCTTTGCCGTCGCCAACCACCGGCTCAAAGCAGTTATGCAGGAACAGCCTCCTGTTACCACTCCGCCTTCGCTTCCCGCCTTCTACGTACGGTTCAACGAAACCACCTCCTACCACCATGTGTCATAATCGTTAACGGAACCAAATAACGTCCATGGGAAGTTTGTTCTCATAATCACAAGACAAATAAAGTTTCACCCTTTGTCGGTATGCGCAATAGGGCACAGATTGTAATGAAATTCAAAAAAAACAATGAAACTAACCGCACATCGTCAATTTATTAAAGTCTTATTGGTCACTCATTATTTTCATTCGGCTAGGGTAGTGTCTTGGAATCTTTGAGTATTTTAGAAGCAGCCGTAAAAAAAATACAGTGTGAACCAAAAAATAAGTAGTCATTGGGCAGACATCATTTGCTCAGAAATGTGCCACAATGCTGTTTGGACGAATCTCAAACGGAAGGAAATAACTTTAATCTGAAACGCACAGTAAACTGTTACGGAAAACGAAGTATTAATGAACCATGAAGTAAATAGAGAAGCTGTGTTTGCGTAAGGAATCAAAAACACGGTAGCCAAGGACAATTATCTACGTCCGCAAAGTAAAGTCCGATAACCGATGGCTTAACATAAAATGGAAGTAACAATTATGCTGTGCCCGGCTATCAGCATTCTAGTGTTCCAACTAGATATTGCCCCGTCAGCATCAGGTCAGTGGTACACTGGACAAGATTCCGGTTAACTGCAAGTCTGAGAGCAAGACCAAATAATGCTTCTGCTCAAAACTGAGTACCAGCTAGAAGGTGATCTGATTTTCGTTGTACTTTCAGAAACTAGCGGGAGCGTCGCGCGAAAGGACTATCACAAAAGAGGCAATGGATACGCAATTACAGACGATTAGCTAATGAGCTTTGACATGAGCTACCCTAATTGAGTCACTTGCTTGTAACTCATTGGTGAGAATTTTTTCTCGACCACGGGTTTAAGGGTTGTTCTTGATTGGTTAAGCGGAGCGAGGCTGAGATAGAACTGGGACGGTTCACTGAATTTACTAGAGGTTTTTTGGCTTTACCATACAGAAGCAACAGATGACGAAATCTTCCTGTGGACGATGTCATCTTTATTTGCAATAATTGTAAGCAGAGCAAAACAGCTATGAAGCTGTCAAAATGCCGACTTCTAATGCTTTTATTTCACCAAAATTTTGGCTTCCTCATTACGCGGTGGACAAAAAGAATCTTGACGAAGACAATTCCATGGATTACGAAAACATTTTGCATTTAATGGGGACAGAACTTTGTGTGCTCCAGCAAACCGCATGAACCAATATAGGTTTATGTCCAAAGACGAATAATGCATTGCTAGTACTTTAGTCCCGTGACTTCTTTTTATGCTTATATGCCGATTTACGCTGCTACGGGAAAGAACTGCTACTAATGGGTACCGTGCCTATTTAAGGACAGTCGGTGCCTGAATCTGCCCGATCGTCAGTTCAAGTACATCGATCCTGTTGCACTGTCGCTTACTTTTTGTAACGACGTCAAAATTTTCTTTAAGTATTAAAACCAGTATTTCATGTGACTAACTTTGTCCATCGAGATAATTATTTATGACTTGATTGAGAAACCGTTAAATTTTAGGACTGTTCCGGTTAATAAACATATAAGTATGCCCTGTGTTTGGGTGATTTCAATTCGAGGACTTACGGCATGAACCGCGTTCTTGGCCCAAGTAGAAAACCAATGACTTCGTGCATTGTTCACTGAATTATCAGTCGTGCGATGCTAACTCTCAGCTCACCACCAAGAAACAGTAGAAGCGTTGTACAGCGGTTGGATCACTGTTAACAATTATCAGCAGAGCATATTCGCTGATTCCGAAATGGAACATGAACCTTGGCCGAATTACAATGAGTGGAATGCTTTGGCCCTACGTGCTGTATTACACACGATACAGACCAGCAAAACGCTAAAAGTCTGCCCGGCTAGAGCAAAATCAAAAGTGTTTAAGTGACAGTCATTCATCTGGAGTTAGTGCACATTTGGGACGTAGGGCATGTTCAACGCTAATGATTCGTAATAAGGATAGGAAAACTGTAATGCTTTCCTATGATTTTCTAATGGTGAGTTGAGCTTTGGGGCAACATGACGAGTAATTTCGTGGACCATACCATTTTCGGCGAGGCATGAGTTGAACAAATCAGTAAATCACTAAATGGAATGGATTGGTTAGTTGAAGCTAGCAAACAGACGCAAAACTTAGAGAGATCAAATTATAAAAATAAGACAATTATTTTGGGGTGCGGTGATTTGCCTCTCACACTGAACAGGAAGATTATAGCGCAGCGAGATGTTTAGAAGATGGTTATCTGGTTTGCTTAAATTTGTAGAGAAGAGAACGGTAGACGTATTCCGAAAAAGGTTGCCAATCTGTTTCGAAGCAAATGCAAACAGAGAAACATGAAATGATTGAGATCAGTGGGGACAATGTGCTTATTTGTTTGTAAATAAAGACAGCATTTAGTCCTACCAATTTTGTAATCAACATGACAGGCTGACAATAATTGCCGAACTTTCCGAAGTCAGTGACATCACTGGTTACTCTTCCAATATTCTTGTCCATTTAAGTAATAGCTTATTGCTAATGAACGGTCGTATTTTAAAGTTGGAAACATTCCACGGCTTAGATCACATCCTGTTCTACTGCACTTGTCTAGGTTAACTAAGTGTTTAGCAAAAACACTTTTTTACTAAAACAATCATCAGATCAAACCGGAGGGAAAAAGAAATTCAGTGTGTAGCCTAGGAAATGTTTATTTTATTTTTCATCCATATCGGTGTTCCGAATCTAGCACGAAAACTACCAACAATTCACGAAGTATCAATCACCCCATGGAGAAATTTACAGTCAGATTTGGTCCGTGGAGAGTGGGGGCAGCAAACAACAAGTTCACTTCTTCCTACAAGGTTTTATGTAGTGATTCGTTATTGTGTGAACCATTTAGAAATACTATTTCACTAGTCAGCAACTGATCATTAATGATTTTCGTTAGTTTTGCTGCGCGAAAATACGTTTTTACAAGACTCACACAATAGCTACTCAGGAGCTGTGTGCAATATATAGACCGGACGGTTGACCCCTTTGTACCTACTTACTAGATTTCCGTTAACTGCTCGCACATGTCGCCTCACGTTTAGTGGCAGGATGACACACGTGGACAGCAGCAACCTTGAACAGCGGTGACGAATTCAAAGTTCACATGATACGAACTGGAAAACAATAAAAATAAGGGCAAACATAACAAATGCTACTAAAATGAGAACAACAAAAAAACAAGGGTTTCTGCTAATCGGCAGTCTTGGGTGAATCATGCCGTAGGCAAATGGTTATCCCATGCTTGGGAGGAATGCAGACGGGGTTAGGGCCAACATGACTCACTTACAGAATCTGAGGTTAGGAACAGACAGCTAGAGAGCATGAATTGGGCTAAAGCTGAACAATTGGGTGAGAAAAAATATCAAGATTAATAGGTGGCATAGGAGCACACATTCCAAATTTTCGCCTATTTCCGTGGTCCCAGAATACGAACAGTTGAAAGACAAATTCAATCCCTGGTTTTGTCATTTATGGAGACAATTAATATCTCTAGTGTTCAGCCAGTGAAAGTGGTGGGTTTTAATAAGCAAGTGTTCACTCAATTATGATAGCATCTATTTCCGGTGGAATTTAGAGGAAATCTAACTCTTTCATTCGCATCGCAAATTTGAAAAGAATCGGCATTTGCATCAAACTGCTCATTGAAGTGGCTGAACTCTGGAATGGGATTCAACTGATGATTGACCATCACAAATAAGTTCTTCATGATACGATTCATGTATGGAGATAGACTCATTCATAAACTCCTAACTGGTCTATGGACAACCAGCCTAAAATATTAGGAAGCAGTTACTCACGGGGACAAGAGTAAGTTGGCTACTAACAGCTAGACCTTGTCACATCTTACGGAAATGGTTTTTGACCGACCAGGGAGGGTAACGATTGAGCTGTAAATATGAAATGGTAATCAATGGTTTGAAGAGAATATATGGGAACGACACTTAACTGTGCGGAAAACAAAATAATCTTCGCATCGTTAGAACATAATTAATGTGAATGCTAACCAGCTGATAAACGCGTCTCTTGAGATGAAATCATCACGAATGACGGATCACGAAGCGAGATAAATATATATTCATAACCTTTCGGCCTGTTCAAATGGGGGCCAAGTTTTACTTCTAGTGTATCGAAAAATGTAATCGCAGATCAGAGTCCATTGGATAACAAATTAGATGAAACAACCTCAGGAATCCCCTATACTTTCGCAAGCTTCGGCTAAAAAAGTATAGAAGACAGGTCAAAATATGAACGAATAAGGAATTTCGCCATACCTTTTAGTCTCTCGTCCCAATTTGGCTGCTCTTTCTACCGCTTTAAATATATTTGATCAGTTAAAAAAAAAATAATCTAATTTCCTCTGCGTTCAGAGCGTTGCACTTTAGAAGGTTTCCAGTGACTGATGAATGAACGTAAAATTTAGGTTTCCCGTGGGCACTGTCTTGCGTAATCTGTGTGGAAATTAGTTGTAAACATGTTGATTCGTTATTGTGATAACCTTCCGGTGATAGGACTAGTTTGTGATTATTCTGTTCAAAAGCTGAAATAGATCAAGACAATCTAGCATTTTGAAATGAATGGGACCTAGGAAGAAAATACTGGTCATGCATCGCTTTGCACGTATCGAAGAAAGATCCAAAATCTGGCGCATAACTAAACCGCACAATGCAAGGCGTGTTCTGAGCGTAATCTTCTCTGTTTACTTCTTATTTTTGAGTAGTGTGTTGAATAAAGCTAAACCCAAGTAGCACTACCAATCAAGGGACTTCCATCCAGGTTAGCAGCTCGACGTTCAAACGAAATCAGACTGGAATAGATAATCGATGCGTGAGATTTCAACTTTTCATTAAATAAGGCATGCCCACAGTCGTTTAGGGAGTTCATGCAGTTTTTTGTATGTAAGTAAAATAAACCAGGGAATACGGTCGACGTGGGCTGGTGGGGCTTAACAGCTAACTGTTTCTAGAAACTGGCGAAAGCTTATATTCTATTTACACTGAGAAGCGAGTCTGAGTTCCACTGGGGACTTGGAGTCGGGTTATGTACCGCCGGGTACCCCTGGGTTGCGAATAACATAAACAATACCAGTGTTGTCTGTCAGCCGCTAAGGAAGAGAGGCCCTGCAGTCTAGGTAGACGACCAAGGACACGTAGCTTTCCTATGAACATGAATAGGTTTGCCGTTGGCACCGCAACATGAGGAGCTTGGCCTACCATCTAAATGAAACCACTGTATCTTGGCCCATTGTACCGACGTGGCAGGGTTTACCAGAGCAGGCGAATGAACCGACCAACTGGTCATCGGCTCGTCCGGAACATCGCCGTTGCCTTTCATGCTGGATTCAGTTGCGTAAATTCTAGAAGTGCATCCAGGAATAAACACGCTTACGGTGGACTGGTTGATAGAGTAGTACAACAGCCAACGTGAAACAGAACAGACTACCGCTGGTGTGAAGGAATCTGAAGGTGATCATTTCTACACGAAACTTTTTTTACTTTTAATCTTTTCCTCCCACTGCGTCTGTTTTCTCTCCATGGCTTCAATGCTTCGGGATCTTTAAACAGATGGATGCTTATATGAACGTTTATGAAAGTATATGAGAATCCCGTGAATGGGTTAACAGAATTTGCACCACTTAACTTCGTTTGGGTTCTTGATAAAAATGCACGAAATTAAACACCCATCTTATAACTCTTGTTGAACATGATAATATGATTTGTTTAGGGTAAAACGACATTAATTCCTCATGTTCTTGCCATAGAATTTACTTATTTAAAATTTCAGAATAGCAGCAACTTCAGGAAGAATTGAAAGACCAGCAATTGTGTCAGATTCATTCGAGTGGATGGTGACTAAAAATCCTAATAATAACAACTCCCACCTGTGGCGTTGCCCACCCGAATCACCAAAAGTGTAACTAATTACGTGCTTATGTCTGTGCGTGTGTGCCGCATCTCCTAACTGGTGTCATTCTAAAATCACGAGGGGTTATGTTCGATTACCTACGCGGATAGTCAGAGGATTGGTCATTTAGGTAATTCGGTGGATTTGAAACAGTTCATTCCGAAGCGTCAAGTATTTACAAAATTAATCTCACGAAAATTGGTTTGAATGATTGGAAAAGTATGATGGTGATCCAAATGTGAGAAGTCTTCAACCTCGGCGGGGTTCATATCCCATTCCTCCCCTGATGATCAATAATTACCCACCCAAGTTACTTAATCACGTGATACCCATCACAATGAACTTCTTGCAATTTGAAATGAAGAGCAGGATTCTCCCAAGAATCAACCAGACTCTAGCAACTAGGAGGCACAAGCATGACTGAACATGTGAAATTTGCCAACCCAAACTGCAAATGTAAATATTTTTGATTGACTGATTGGGTCATATGAAAATCCTGATCTAACAGTCAAACTACAGAAGTTTTACTGCGTTAGATACCGTGTGATTCCATTATCAGGGAGGAAATGCACTTTGTTGATTGTTATTATGTCTGGTGATTTAGCTTCCCACACAGAAGTTGATCCTCGCCAGGCAGTCGTTCATCTGGTGTGCTTAAATATACGTCGTCTGTAAGATCCATTGACGGATGTCATGCAGTTATAGCGTTCGATAAACCTTGGGGACTCAATCCGACTAGCGCAACCGCTAAAGTGCTCAACTTACAGTCGATCATCCTAGGCTCACGTCTCATTTCCGGTGTGATGGACAGGCCCCGCTCCTGAGGCGTGATGTTACGACCATTGGGCTTCGGCTTATGCAGTTTCTGTGGTCTGTTAGTCATCTAAAAACCATTAACAGAGAATCTCGAGTACTCAACGAGGAGGAACATAGTTCTAGCATATGCCATCCATCCGACGTATCGTTCACCGGCGATCCGGTATATTTTGTCAAATACCAGCGCTGAGTTTATCTCATGCACACCGAAATCGGTTATTGCCTAGTTCTAACACCATTCAGCGATTATGCATTGCGCGTTTCTTATTGCAGAATGGAACAAAGGTTAACCATTGAATCCGTTTTCATTATCCTGGTGATCATTAGGGCTTCTTTCTCACTGGATGAAAAACTGCTGCTTCATGCTCGTGACTGGATGGAGATATTCACATCGTTTGGTCATTTTATTGAAAAAAATGCCTTGACATCTAAACCAAAAGCGACAGCAACAATATGGAAACTGGGTTTACACGGATCAACTTAAGATGACGGTTCTTGTCTAGTGAGAAAAAACGACTCGCTTGCGGTACAATACTCCAATAATCATTGAGAAACACCAAGGGTTCATCTGTGTAATTTGGTTTCACTTCTAATAGCCACGGCCTCCGATCAATCATAGATAATTCACTGATGTTATTCTGGCCGGTGGTGCCCACTTTAATTGCAAGAATTGAAGGTTACATTTACGTTCAAAAATCACTTTTTTAAACCCGTCTTAACCGGACAGAACTATGAGAGCACGTAACAAGCGGAAATACCAAACTAGTTGTAGAAAGTAATCGGGTATTTAGAGCAGAAATCATGCAAGTACTTATAAATACTGAGAAAATTTGAATCATATTTTGCGTCTCGTTAAGTGATTTTGTCTGTGATTGCGGTAAAAGTGTCAGTTAGTTCTCATATGACGTTAGTTGTAATAGTCCATACTACTGACAGTCTTGAAAATGTCCATAAAGGGTTGGAACTCAACCATTAGCTTTTTTGGGAAAGATAGTACTAGCCAGCCCGGTGGTTAATGACATGTTACCTTCAGCACCTATCCAGAAATTAACTACGTGGATGTCTTGATAGGAATGTAAATTCTCATAAATTGTCTAGGCAATTTGCACGGTATCCTTATTTTAATTCACGAGACTAAATTAAATATATAAGTCTACAGGTTATCAGACAATTGAAGCAATTATGAAGTTGCAAGGAAATTCTGTTTCTCTCTGAAAAATGCTGGGCGTCAATCTAAAGAAGGCATTTTGCGTTGGAAAATGCCAGGCGGAAGTTGTCTTTCATACTTTTAGCCCATCGTTTCATGTCGACTATCGTTCTCCTTGACGAATGGCAAAGTGATGTTTTTAAGCACTAAAACAGATTTTGAATTTACCGAAACACGCAACGCGCATCTGAGGACTCTGTCATTTGGGGTACACTCCGTTTACTGAATCTCTCCGTTACGGCGCAGGTCTGTCGTCATCCATCAGCAACTGTTATTTATCATTTCCCTTAAAATCTGGTCTTTCCCAATATCCACAAGTTTGCTCACCCCGTTAGTTAACTTATCCTGCTGCACACATGTTGACAAACAAGACCATACAGTTCAACCAGTCATCCGTCATTAGACAAACCGGAGATAGAGCTTCGGTTGAATAACTGCAATTCTGTTTCTTCGTTCCCCATCTTGATACAGGAAGAGTGACAGTCGAGATACTGTTATCGATCTGGGTTGGGTAATCTGATTCCTATGACAAGAGACCGAGATAAATGGACTGAGGTGAGATAAAGCTATACACAAAAAGTAGAGTATGTTAAACAGAAAAGGCTGGTCCAATAACATGTGAAGAAGAGAAAGAAAGTCAGGGGTAGAACAAAGGGTCGGATTTTTCACCACAAAACTTGGATTTTGACCTGGAATGGCCATTCAGTTCTCCTTTTCAGTACTTGAAGTAAGCCAATGCAAGCGGCTGATCCGTAAACCAATAACATTAGGCACTTCGGATACTTGAATTGTTTATAAGGATACGGGGATTAAGTAACTCTGCGGAGAGAAAAATTCCAATAATATTTTTCTTCAACGTGATCGAAAAACTGCAAGAATAAACACGAAAGCAGTAAAGTCACGGTGATAACTACCGAGAATAATAAGGCAAAGTAAGCATTGAGCGGAAAAATAGAAGGAATGTATTTTCATTTAGGAAAAATGGCTTGGTATCGCCGTGTTGGATCAGCGTCCATGTGTAATCTAAAGATTTTGCTCGTGACGAACCCATGAAACATCCGTCCTCAGGAAGAATATTTCACAGTTTTAAGTCTATGTTCACCCAAACTTTCCTCTCAACGCAATCCACTAAAGCTGTCACCAACGCAGCTTGTTAGCTGAGGAGATCAAATGATCACCCACATCATATGGGCTCATTAGTGGTGCTCACTCAAACGGATGCATGTACTCGCACTGCACTGACTCTAACTTATTGAGAATTCATCTCGGAGTACTGTATGGTTCGTGGTATTTCTCACAGTCAGTGAGAAGCAAACCGATTAGGACAAAAGGATTAAATCAATCTCCCCCATTCGGTTATCACGGTTCCCTCCATAACTATAAGCTAAACAAACTCCGTTTCTTATGGTCCATTATTAGATACCATTTCTCTTTCCAAGCCAATTTTTAAATGGACTAAGATTCTTTTTCCATTCTTGTTTTGGGTTTCTCAACCTGAAAACCAGTATCGTTGTTTGGCTAATTTTCTGTAAAACAAGTGAATAATGCACAGCTTCATTCCATTTCAAGTAAGTGGGCGAATTGATTGTGCGAAGGAACTGCTCATCGTCCTAATGCTCCTTTTTCTCTGCTGCCTATTTGTAGGGACAGTAGTAAGGAACGATACGTCATTTCCCAATTAATATTTATTCTTATCAAGAAGTTACCGTTTCTTATCCAGTGAGTCCGGTAGTGGTCACTTATCATACCAAGGGGTTCCAGTAAATAAGGTCTCAGATTTGACCAGCACTGAATTATCATCACGCGGTCGATTTACCGGTGGTTCGAAGTTATTTGTCTTTCGTGCAAGGCCTAAGCAATACCCAACAAACAGCTTTCTTGATCACTGTAATACATGTTGTTTAAACAGTCACTACCCAAGATCACATTAGGAGATCCCCATTCTGTTGCACCCATGTTCCATTGCGCCAGAAGTGACCAGGCAGTTGGAATCGTGAAGTTTCAAAGCAAATATCATAAGTTCGATTCACGGTACTTTCTCAGTCGGAAACTAATGATTGGACACCATCGGCCTCTGAGATCTAGGGCAAATAAACAAAAAGTTATTCATTATGTGATATCATCGCTCAACTCAACATAAAGAAACCATGGAAGCACTGTACAGCTGTT
>LUCM01006685.1:17770-48359 GCA_008360955.1 Fasciolopsis buskii
AAAATTGCTTAGAATTAGCGCCCTTATCGGCGACTTTTGCCATCACCATTAAGCCTTGGATTGAAGGCACAGCAACCGAAAGCTGACAGTGAACTAGAATACCTAATCATATTCGAAGTACTTATCAGAAACGGTTACTTAGAATGAACCGGATCACTCGGTTACATCACGAGAGCTGACCTGGTCTGGGTGGAAACCATTTAATCGAAGGCTGTCGTGAGGCGGACTCAACGAAAGCATTCCTTATCCTGATATCGACTAATTAAAAAGTAAAACGTCATCGATCACCTACATCAAATTCATCTTTCTGACCACAGTGCATGACTTCAGCCCTAACCTTTGCTCTGAACAACCTGCGGGCAACCACACACACACACACACACACACACACAAAGCACACCCACAGCATCGAGTACCGCAGAACTCTGCTCGATTCTCTTAATGTTGTTGTACTGGGGTTACAAAAAGAATTACAGTGACATTTTTCGTCTTCTGGCTTATTTGTCTAACTGATTTGGTTTTCGGTTACGCAATTTCGAAATAGTTTTGTCTAAGACTGCCCAAATAGAATTGTTGCATAAAGAAGACTGTAAATTGTCTTCTGTCCGAATTTTCCAAAATGAAAATCTGGGCTTATGTTTGTACAATTTCCCCGTGCTATTCTATTAGATACTATTTTGTCACCTGGCCCCGGTGGGTTATGAGAGCCTCAAATTATCCTTCTGTTTTATATCTTGTCCTCTTTTGATCAAAGAATCAAGGGAAGATCTGATTATCCTCAACCTTACACGTCGCTTTGACCAAGCAGGTAGTGCCAAGCCTAATAAGGAATCATGGATCCTGATGGGTGACCGGTAACCTGCATGCGGACGACTGGAGAGCTTTTGTGCGTGATGAAATCTGCATTGTTTCTTTTGCTTTCATCTTTCATTCTTATAGTCTTTCCCCTTCATTATGGTTTTGACAGTACGTTTCCTATGGGCTAATCTGTGCAAAACACGATATCATTCTGAAGGAATATAAAACGTTGAATAAGAATATGATTATCGTTTTGGGGTTGATAGTATTCCCGACGCGTTATGTATTCACTGTATGCTACACAAGAGTCTCCCAGTTAGCCATTCATCCAAAGCGGAACATAATGTTTCTGAAAATTGATCCATAAATAACTAAGTTTGCAGTTTACTGTTGTACGGTACGATATTTATACGAAATGTCATAAACCTGCACCCAAAGTTAGTCCAAGTAGAACATTACAGCAGTCAGCATCAATATCACACCACTATCAACACGAACACCAACGCCACTAACAACAGCAACCACAACCATGGTCGAATTGTTACACCTCTGAAGGTTTGAAAGTTGTTTTGTCCCAAGTTAGGCAAAAATGGAGTCCAGTTCCGTTCGGTGGAGTTACTTCTTCACGTACACAAACCCCTGCAGTGTTCCAAGGTCCGACTCGGGTTTCGAGAAACTTTTTACTTCACTGCTCTCATCCGAGTGATTCCAAAAGTACGACAGCTGAAATGGAAGCTAAAGTATGTTTTTCCGCTGTCCGACTGATCCAACTATCTATCCTTGCTACGTATCTGCCTTGCCATGCATTCTTGTGTTTGGACAAAAGGCTGCTGCACTATTCATCCGGTTATTGGGATGACTTTACAGCCAACAATCACAAACAGAGGCGAGCACACAAGCTAGTACATCAAAATAGTGTTGTCGGCATCTGCTTACTTACTTTCGTCAATGTTCCATTTACACACTAGCGGATGAGAAACTGCCACACACTACTCCATTGTTCACCTAATGTATGCACTTGTTTTTTTTTGTCCCTCTAAGGGATGAGCTACGGGAGGATTTTACGACCTTTAGTGACAGGCACTTAACATTAATATCAGTACACATACAGTCATGATTAGGTGACATCCTAATATTTAAGATCCCAGTGAGGCGTTGAGGTAATTCTGTAGTTATTTAATTGTTTGCCCCGAAACATAATGGGATCGTTCCAAATGGAAAAACTTGACAAATAGTGGAGCAGAAGTTACGACATCGTACTGTTTAGTAATATTGTCGCGTAGTTGTTTTTACTAATGCTGAGGCGTTATCCAGCGTTATCGTAATAGCCATTGTGTGTGTGTAGTGAAGCAGTGGTGATAGTGATGAAAGAGTTTATCAGTGAAACGCGAGATAGACTTTACTAAATCCTTAAACGTTACTGGATTTGAAACAAACCAACACTACTGCACGTTTATAGCTTCGTCGACGTTTCACAATTATCCTCGGCGCAAGAAGTGGACGACCGACTAAAGTTTGCTCATGCAGTAAGCTTCTGTAAGTACAAACGATGATCATTGTTGGGCTTTACCTATTTGGACCGAAGAAATTGTGAATTGAAATACCGAAACTTTATGCTTCATTTGAGATTCACACTACCTGACTCACTTCGTCTAACAACTGACTACACTAATGAATAACCGAAGCTTGTTCATACCTTAAATGGACTTTTTACCGCTAGAAGACAAATATTGGCTTCAGCGACTTTCAAGTAACACAAAATAGCGACAAGAGTGCTACAGAAAATATTAGATAATTTCTCTACCAGTAATTTTTGTTTGAGTGTGAAACTATCTTTTCTGGCAAACGAAATAGATGATTTTCAGTACAACATGCTGTGTCCACATGAAAGAACCCTATCCAATGGATAGAATGTTACTTTAAAATGTTCTGTTACGGCTAGAAAACCCGATAGCAAATAAGCATGTTTTCGCAGATTCAAAGCTGGTTAACTACAGCAAGATTTGTAGATATTGCGATAGGATGATCGAAGAAAAAATAGTAATAACAAATAAATGAAGTTCGCGAGGATAAATTGTTTTGATAATTGTCCTATCGGTCTCACGAGGTCACAAGGTACGTAATTCTATCTTGTGTCGATGGCTAAGTTAGATCTTACGTGTTGATTCTTGGCTCATAGAGGTGAATCGTGATCGCTTCGGCCGTGGACAGGATTGGACTTTTAACATTCCTCGCTGGTCTTCCTTTAACAATGTGGCCCGGATGAAAAGTTTCACTGGCGATGATTAGATGATCCGATTCTCTAAGGTGAATGGTGATTGCCGCTTGTGTATTCCTTACCACTCCTTTGTTCAGTCAGCTCGGATGACGTTCCCTTATGTTTTCAGACAATCTTCTTGTGCAGCGACCCACAAAAATCGCACCATAGGTGCAAGTGAATTGGTACACATAGTAAGAGGTTGAATTCATTGGTAGCTTGCCTTTCGTCTGCAAAAGGACAGATTTTTATTGATCTCTACTTCTCGTTGTCCCATAACTGACGATTCGGACGTACTTATTAAGTGAGAAACCAGACAGTGAAACATCCGAATGGTCTTTCTAGACCCTGTAAATCCATTTATAAAGAGCCAAGCAATGATATCGCCAGCGGAAAAATTTCACCTTGAGAATGACAGACCGGCGGTGATTAAGCAATCAATATCGTAATCTTTTCAATTGAAGGTTCTAAGCTTGTATCCTCTCACCGACGAAGAAATTTACCCTATTGGCAGACTTCAGCTACCTGCGACGGCTTTCTTGAAAAACAACTCATACTGTCTTATTAATGAAATAAAAAGACAAAACATAAGAAAAATGACCCAAGTACGCGACCCCGAGAGAGAATAAATTTGGGTGTTTTTAGAGCAACTGTCGGCGATGTCATTTTCCGAAAGAACGAAATTGCTTGCAAAACTTACAGCACCAGAGTACTGTGACAAAATACGGTGAGTCTACCTGCAAACCACGTGGAACAGTGCGATGCAGCTTTACTCTTGCTTGCGTAAGGAATCATCCAATCAGAGTCGTGACGACAAGTGGCATAAAATGCCATTGGGCCAAATATTGTTCTACTAGTCGGGATTCCTCCTGTCTTTCATATAAATGCATGTAAGTGAAACTCAGCATCCAGCTGCTGGGAGCTTTTCTTTATCTTCATCTGTTGTGTATGGATCGGAGTAGATCCAGTGCGCACCGGTCGCTAGTGGCCGAATTCCCCATTGCTCTTTCAGATATAAACACTGCAGAAAAGCGTGACACTTACAAAATATGCTGTTCACTTTCGGTTAGTCAGAGGTGATCGAATAAGGAATAGGCAACTATGGAAACCAAGCTGTTACTGAGAGTCGTCTTAGGCTTTATCGAGGTTTTGTGAAGTTGCGATCAATATTGTGGCCAATATTTTAATTATTTCTTGTAGAACTGAATGAAAAATAATAAGTGGCAAATTTTTAAAGTATGTTCTCATACCCTGTTGTAGCAGAGAGTGTGTAATTAAGGTTTTATTTGGGCTCCAGTTGGCTCTGTTAACTCTGCTGACTGTTCACAATTTCTGGATTGCACAGAATTTAGTGTCTCTCTTTCATCTCAACAGACACCTATTATCGTTGTCCGCAATCACTTTCCAGAAATCATTGTTCACCTTTTTGCAATGAATAAAACAGGCACACAGATAAATGCACCCAGCATTTTCAGTGAAATGTTTCAAATCACAGGACTGTACTGGTTACCAAGGCCACGAAAGTGGCTTTCAATCCGACATGCTAAATAAAGAGATACTTTCGATAAGTTCATAAAAACAGTAATCACACACAGTATCGGCTTTCAACCGAACATTGAAATCAACAGGATGCTGCTATCTCAGCCCCGATTGACACCCTCAGAGTTACGCAAAATCAAACAAGCAGCCGCTGATAATTGATTCCCAATAACTCCCTTATCACTGCCAGGATATCCTACCGGGCTTTTGGACATGTGTTAGCCATATCCGAGTTTAGCACATTCCCTCAGTCTGACTAACCGAATGTTTCATGGAGCCACACGCAACAATTTTAAACTGTAACTTCTTATGGGATGTTCTGTTTGCACACTTCGGATATATGAACAGATACTAGTCATATTCTTTCGCCATACGTTCATCTCCTTTCCGTTTGGAGTGTTTGTACACACGAAAATCTACTATAGGCTGACGTTATTTGGTTACACGCTCGGATGAAGGAGACGGAGAACATGTGCAGTATTAATTCTTGGGTCAGTAATCCACCACATGCGTAAAAGACATGGACATGATGTACCGTTTGCGAAGGCCGAGAACCAGGGAAAATATGCAACTACTTAAAAAACTGCTTCACATCCACTTTTGAATTTTCAGACCATGTGACGTTCATCTAATGCTGGATGATGGAATCATTCGATTCAACTACCGCTACTGACATGGTCGCATAAGAAAGTGCTTCGTTGAAAACTCGTCCACATATTGCCCAAGACATGCCAATCCTATAATTTATTTTTCACACTGTATTACTGTTCGATTGAATTTATATCAGAATGGGACTACTGATAGCATTAATGCGTGGAAACCAAATCAGATCGGTAGAAGGAATTTTATAACCCCGAATGGTGGTTATTCAACTGCACAACAGTGATGTCCAATCAAATCGTCAGCTGTCCCCCAGTTCTTATCGAAATCCAAACAGCCAGTAAGTAACTCAGCAACGGAGTTATTTCAATATTTATAGATTCATCCGTCACCGTAACCTACTTTTTACTGGTTCATGGTAGTTTTTTGCAAGAACTGGGTATTCACTTGCGAGTACACTTAACGGTTAAGTGAATCGAAAATTGTCATAGCCTGTCCAAAATCAAGTCGAAGAGCTAAGTATTTTGCACCTAAGCATTTCTAGACAGTCTATCAAAAGGGTTTTGTAGTACTTTGCTTTTCGCTCATGAAAAAATGGGAGAAAAATACGAGAGTATCTTGCACCTGCTTCATTTTTTCCAATCACCTTATCGATTATTATGATTGAAAAGAATCTCCCATATTTCTGCATCTGTGTAGTTCACCATTGACTATTGTGATTGGGACAACCTGTCACACAGACCACACTGGAGTTGTGGTCTTTTTTTCATTTACCAGTCTGTACCGTTTTTTTTTTGTACGAGCCGATAATTTGGAAGCAGGTAGAAACCTTTATGGCGGAAGCGAGTATGCATTAACAAAAGTCATGCTTAGTCCGGAAACGAAAGACTGTTATTAGGGAGTACCGATCTCAGATGATCAGAAAGCAATATTCCGATTTGTCATTATACAAAATATTCGAAGAGCGTAAAATATGCCCGATTGGAAAAATCGTCAAGTTCGGCTCTGTGCTTGTTGAGAGTGAATTTTATAGATAGTGAAGTACCTGATGCCGCAGAACGGCAATCTTCGGTGTTGGGATGTTCACGCTGCAGCCGTGTGACCGAGATCAGACATTCTTGTTAAGCAGTCACAAAGAACTGTCGTGACTGAACAGATGTTTGACTCGCAGTCCAGGTACAACCCTGGGGGGTTTGGTGCATTTACAGTCCCAGCGACTATTTTTAGCTTCATGAGGATAAAAGCGGACAAAAATGGTTTCACCTGTACGTCCAGATTACGGAAAGTGATATAGAAAAACATTTGTGTCGTCCAGATCACTTGACCTTCTTGATACGGTTCACTATGACAAAAAGCATTCATATTTTAAGACAAAAGTTTTCACTTGTTTCTGTCGATTGTCATTTGGTAACCGTATTAGTTAATACCTCCGAGTATTGAAAAAATGTAACGGACTTGATCGTATCAGAGATATTCGAAGTGTTCGGTTAGCAAGAGGCACTAACGTTTCATTTTACAAAACAGCCGACCATTATGATAGCCGTTGGTTACTTACACACATATCTAGGGTCGTACCAAATCAGATAATGGATGAATACCACATCATGTAATGTTGAGGCTTATTCAACACTTGGGAACAAGATAGCCTAAGGGCTGAAATGATCCATTCGCAAACTTTTGTCGCCACTGTTTGACCCAATTTAAGTCAAGCGGGTAGATATAGTTGATGATTCCAAATACATATGAAGTTGCAACACCATGCTGGTGGAGTCCGTTGGACACACATCAGTTTCTTTCGTCACCCAAAAGTGGCCCTGGTATTGGTTTGATCGACGCCTTGTCGCGTTTTAAACTGCCAGCTTGGTCACATTGGTTGGCGCAGTTCCCTTGCTCAATCCACTTACTGAATTGAGGTTCAGATTGATGGGCCTTATATGATGTTTTATTCGTTCATGTTCCACATACCGCTAAGAACCCATTTGGAGAGCTTAAATGCTGCGAAATTCAGCATAATCTTACGGGGGTTCGAGTCCTGTTTTGGGCACAATGGATTTTCACTGGTGATGATTTAAAAAAAATTATATGAAACATATGTACGTTTATGCCATTTGGGATCAGACGCTGACATGAAACATTGAGAAACACTAATTGTTCACGTGGTAATTTGCTTGTTTATTTATTTGTACTTAACTAGATAGTAACGAAGGGATAAGCTGAAGAACGCGTATCACTATCGTGTTCGGGAGGCTGTGCCTGAGGAACACAAGCTGCCGCAGTTTGTGTATAATAAATTTTAATTCGCACGTAATAGGTAACAGGTTAATTCATCGACAATTTAATCTTGTCACAATATTTTGTAAAATCAGCTATCTCAAATTAACCAGGGTCTATACATTTCCATCCCCGTCCTGTCTCATGCAAACGAGTGAGACACGTAACTACGTTGCAGCACACCCGGTTTGTTCTCATGTGCTTTCTCAAAACAACATTTTTCCTTCCTTCTGGTGTGCTGTGAAATTTGTTCGTCTCATCCATCTTAGGTCCGATCACTTGGTGTCAGTCTGCGTCACGAGCAAGGTGAGCTTTGGCCCACTGAGGCTGCTAGAGGGATCGGACTAAACATGGGTCTACCGAACTTGTCGACTATTCTTGTGGGACTATAATTTTCGCCTGATTTCTACTCGAAATTTTACAAAAAGGATATGCTGCTAGTAATACTCTTAACCAGAGGAGGTTAACGATCGACACTAGGGGTATCGTCAAAGTATAATCAGTCAAAATTAGTGTGGCTGCCAGAACCACTGGTCATTTTTCGGTGTTTATTTTGAGCTGTTGTAATGAGCTGACAGCTTAAATTAGTAAGCAGGTCATTGGCGTGGAAATACACGTGTAGATTGTTTGAGCATACCACGCCGGTACCCTTTGCCTGAGGGTTCAAACGCCACTGTCAATCGACGTTTTATTATCGAACAACGAATATATTCATCCATTTGTTTAGCTTGTCATAACTGAACGATATCCAGTCATCCGGTTGGTGAAGTCTTGAGGACAGTACTAACTCATTTTTGAACAGTTTTGGACCAGTTAGATTATCAAAACATTTAGACCACCAAAGCCAAATCCCGAATCTGCGCTCGATTGCAAAATCCAACACAAAAAGGCAGTAATAACAAACTGATGAAATTTAGAAGAGCCAAGTGCATAATATCGTTGAAGAACTCTATTTATTGTGATCTATTTGCTCGCAAGTGTCGGGAACGCCCATTAAGCCAGTTCTTGAAAGTGATGTTTTTTATCGATCGTCAACATGAAAAGCACGCATACTTTCGTTGAGTATGTCACCAAAAAAGCACGTGACGAGCACGTTTGTCGTCGCTACTGTTACTGTTGTTGGATTCTGAGCATCAGGAGATATGATTCTCTATTTTGTAAACAGTAAAATATTCCTAATTTTAGGGGCCCCAAGGGATGTGTTGAATGATGGATACTAGGACTGCAAACCACGCCGTTCCAGCTGCAAGCCCCATTCCCTCTTTGGATGATGTAAGCCAAACCACGCGAGACTAAACGATCAAATTGCGCATGCAGTTTGATTAACCACGCACACTGACCGTGAACCAAAGCTGAAGATTTCAGAACACCATTTTCTTTTAAATGGGATTGTGATGAGACAATTGAAAAAAGCCTTCTGTTGTCTGCAATAAAAAAATAGTTCGAACATAGTTTATCAAATCAAAAATGCAAAAGTTGAAAGCTTATAACTTAGATTCACTCTGTTATTTAATTAATCAACGTCTTGCACTATAATTAACACCCAGTTATGACTTATTATCTCTTTAATGTAAAAGTCATTTAGCTGATTTCTTCAATATAACGTAAATCGAACAAAAGTGATATATTTTAAATACGCATAGATTTAAAAAGAAATCAAAGGAAGACAATGAATATCGAGGGCAAAATGAAAATCACATGACTTCAGGCACATGACTCTCCAGACGACAATGTGCAACCCGACCGGAGATCGACCCGGTCATATGCGGGATTGTAAACTATGCAACTTTAATGGCTATATATGCAGTTCCAGTTCTACTTGCCTGGCGATGTTATTATCAGTCCATCGCATCGGTTTACTTTAAGCCTCACTAATGCCAATGTGAAGGATGGAAACGAATGAGATGCGCATCTTGCATTAAAACTAGCCGACGGTTGGTGCAAATTCTCAGGACATGCTTTTGTATCCAGTTCACCAGCCACCGGTGTGGCACTGAGAAAGCTTCCGCATGTGCTTGTAATTGATAGCCATGCTTGAATTGACTGTACTTGTAAAAAGTTGAAATCTGTTTCTCGTATATTCTTGGGCCACTTTTTTCAAATTGCCGTGATCAGCTATTATGGACTGCTTGATATTTTTAAAACATATCTCAACAGGTGAACATGAATTCGCTTTGACACTGTCACAATGAATAGGACTGACCTAGCCGATTCAGGCAACTCGAGGTTTTGGTCTGTTCTTACCACAGTAACGAAAATTTCTTCGTTGGTAGTATTTGAGAAGCCAGAAAACGACCAGTTTTCTAAGAAAGAGGATATTTTGTGGTAAGTAAGGTAAGTGAAGAAGTTGGCAACTCAGTGGAGACTTGAAATTTCCTTTATCAGTTTCATTCTTGCGTCGGATAAGTTTAAAGGAGTAGTAAATTACTCACAATTTTCGCTTCCATTTCTGTTGGTCACAATGTTTTTGAGTAGTTGTGCTGATCGCGACTCAATTTGTTTGTTTTTCTGTCGGGTACTGATTGCAGAGTTAGGCAATTAGCTGACAAAAGTTTCACCATCAGTCGACACTCTGTGTGTCACTGCAACCGTTGATTGAACGTTCGCAAGCCAAACTCCACGATCAGCTCCTTAAGGGATTTCATTGCTGTTTGACGAGAAGCAAATGTGTATGAATGGGAAAAACTCTTTCACTAAGTAAAAGGTAGAACAAGCGGAAAACTAGGTGGATTAGGGATGATTAGAAGGGACACAATTCGGGCGATCTCAGCATCTGTAAATGCGTATGTTGGAAAGAAAAAGCTGTTGCCAAGATACACTGGTTTAGTATTGTTAACAGTACTTGTGCAGTTGTTGCTCATTCAATAATGGTTAAAGCTGAAGTTAATCTAGTGCGAACCTCTTATCATGCATAGGGGGGTATGGGGTAACAGGAATGATTGCGGTTATCGGCCATAGCCCAAACCGCTACTGACTGAACGACAGCACTGGTCCGCAAAAGCCACGTGTAAGTGAGGTTATCAGGGAATCGGACTGTTGGGCGGAACATCTCAAAGAGCAGTTTAGTTGGCCCACTTTCACAGTGCAGCTTCTATTTATGCCTTCAAGTGAAACAGTACAAGTAAATGCCAGTCCTATATCAGAAATGGATATCATCGGGGTGATGTTTTCGTTAAAAGGCTTAGGGAAGCTGGATGTGCCGTCGTTATCCTATTTTAAGGACAGTGGCGAAGTGTGGACTCCGGATTTAACAAAATTATTGAGATCAGAGTGGTCGAGTGAAAGGATTTTTAAGGATTAGTGTGAATCGATGATTGCACCGATCTACAAGAAAGGTGATAGCAGCGCATATGAAAACCACAGGAGAATCAGTTTGGTGTGTATAGAGTCTAAAATGATTGCAATCATTTTAATGGTGGCTTGCCTAGTGTTCGCAAAAACATTTTCGACAGCTTCAAATCATTTTCCGACCTTATAGTAGTTGTATCGATCACGTATCTATGAGACAGGTAATGGAACGTAGACACAATTTACACGATTTCTGTTGTCTTCCATCCGATCGTGGCTGTAAACTCAGACGATTTTATGGTTTTCTGGCCCCGTAGCTCATTGAACATTGTGGCGAATGAATTCATTTCACTTATTCAGTCTCTCTACGTGAAATTCAAAGCCGAGTTTGTCTTTACGACGATCTTTTACCCAGCTTATTCTTAAGAAGTGGTGTTTAATCAGGATTGATCCCTGGCGTCTTTTCTTTTCAATTCGCGGCAGACATTAGCATGGGGAACATTGGTACTGACGTTTGTAATTAAGGTCGTGGTACACTGCCGTTGCAGGCAGAAGTGCGAAGATTTTCGGTTGCTGTCCGCCGACATCTTCAGTGTATTTTTTCGTACGATGGGGAATTATATTAGCAGCATTTAGTTTAGGCGTGAAGTTTTGGTTGACAGAACTCAGAAAACCAAAAGATGATAGAATTTGAATACACATAGGCAGTTGGAGTAGCACAACGCATGCCCACGAATCGACCGGAGGCAGACAGTGTCTAGAAGATGGATAAGGGTGGTCTGCTTATGATCTGAAATGAGGGTATGAAAACTAACCGGCGGACTGTTCTGAATAGGCCCAGTTAAAATGCCAGTTACAGCCCACCAAGTCTCTTAACAAGTACGCGAGAGATTGCAGAGGATGCGGCTGAATACGGAAAGCGGCATCTTCTGTGCTTTCTACAGTTCTTCTGTCTTACAGTCCTCTGATTTTTTTCCCACTATTTTTCGGTCCTATCGGGTAGCAACCAAAAAAGGAGCACGCTGGGGGAGGACCAACGGCTGTGCAAACTGATGGCTTCAAACAAACCTCCACCAGCGGTGGACGAGCGGATGAAATCATGACGTTCTGACTAGAGGGTCGTGGGTTCGAATCCTCCTTCCACCAGACAACTTTCCTACTTGGCAGTCCTCTGTTGGCCGCGGTCCTCTTCCTGAGAAATGATGCACACTTGCGTTTCCTTAATAAACGAGGTTAAAAGGTAAAAAGTAAAAAGACATGACGTTCTCATTCGTTCCTTTCCAAAAGTAGACCACATTTAAAAGTGGATAAGTCACTGACTTAACAAGGTAGTCGAAAGAACTTTCAACTCACTCAGGCTGTAGCTAACTTGCTAGATTATTCGTTGCCTTCTGTGTATTAATTCATACCGACCAGCCGTCCTTGTTAACTCAGGCTGTGATTACCTTCTTCTGAGTCTGTATGGTTACGACGTGCTCAGACATCAGTGAGCAAAAAAAACCGGAATGTTAGGCAAGATCTTTCTGAAATAATTTGGCCGTGGTTGGGTGAACTGAGCAGAATAGTCATTATTTAATGCTGAAAGTAATGAAAAAGAACAGTCGAACAGGAATGTCATATTAAAGAATTGAAAGTCAGTTAAAAGAAGGATGTTTCTTTTCGGAAAGTTCCATGCTCGCCGGTTGTGGTGAAATGTGCCAGATTTTCCCTAGTCAAGTGTAAAGTCATTCAGTCATCCAACTCACAAAAATCGGATCAGCCTAAAATTTTGCTTCGAGTGAATTATTTTTATTTAGCTTTGTTTCAGTTTTGTTCTTTTAGCTAGCTAACTTAACCAGTCACAAAATTTGCAAACTTCTTCATAGTCCAGAAACTTAAGAAACCTGCTTGTCTCCTTGCTTCCGGCTTAAGTTGATGCGTCCAAAAAAGTGACGGAAGTAGAACACAATTGATGAATGCAGGGTTTATTTGCTGATTGCTTTCACACAAGTGAGCATGAAACTGAAACGTTCACACAGTCTGCGTGCTTTTTTTGCTGATATGTTACTATAATTCAGTTGCTATTCGCGACTTTCTCCTCCGACTATTACGGTTTTCATTAAACTGTTCCCATTATAATGTCATGGACAGATTTAAAAGTGTGGCAGGCGTGTTATTTGATAGACTTAGCTGAAGCAATTTGTTGGACAGTTGGACATTTCTTTTGTGGATTAAAATAACACATTCACCGGGATTCGTTTTCTTGGAGGGGCTGTCAGTAATGGAATGAACCTTCAGGAAGCACCAACAATCAACCAGGACGTGAAACTTATGGAACCATTATATAGCTTTTTAGTAAGTGAAGGTATTCATTCCTCCTTAATTTATTTGTCGGAGTAAAATGATGTTAGTGCTTCGTCTACTTTTTTCGGACTCCCATAAAAGTCTTAGGAAACGAACTGAAAAATATAACAATTTAAGCTGGCTATATATATATATATACACATATATATATATATATATATATATATGTATACATATATATGCGCTATGACATTTATTGAGCAAAGCAGTGACCCGTTTTGCCAATGCACGTGTCACCACAATTCCAAATGAACTATTAGTCAACGTGTAAGGCATTAGGATCAACTCACTTGTGCCCGCTGGTTACGTGTGTGAGAGGGCCGACTGAAAGTTATCATTAGCTGGTCCAACGAGTGGCAAGGCAATGGAAACGTGTTTTTGTCTACCATACTCGGTATTTTCCACAGTTTTATCGGCTTTGCCATTGTTTAATAAAATTCACCGAATAACCGCTGTCTAACAAAGTTTGTTTTGTGAACACTTTGGGGCAGATTTTCTGCACTCTGTTGAAGAAGGTTCGAACTATTCCGCATTTCTATGACACTGACACAAAACTGGAGAACTGTAACTAATATCCAATCCAAATGGCTGCTTTATAGCTTTCTATCCGGACTTCTAGTTAACAAAATATCTAGACAGGTAAACGGTTTTCTTTCTCCTGTTTGTGAAGAACAACGTTTGGGGTGAACAGAATTCAAATTGTTGACAAAACGATTAGAATATTGATTATCAGGGGAAATTATGATTAGCATGACCACATCGCTTGTAATCATCGAGGCTATTCAAACGTGCATAACCAACGAGTCTCACTGGGGGCGAGAAACCTGGAGGGACGAATGTGGGTGAACTTTATACCCAAGATGTGATTTATTAGGGTTACTAAGGGCTGACTAAGCATCAGAAATGCAGTGTGCAGCACCTTTCCAGTGCTTGTCTTACACAGTTACAGATGATTGATGAGCAGCCATGGATTGCCTGAAAACAGTCAAGGATTTACCATTGACTCGCAAAGTCGAGTTGCCTCAACAACTTCAAGAATGAAGTAAGCATTTAAACTGACTTACCGTTTTACTTCCCTTACCAATGAAGTGACAATTTCAGTCATTTCCAGCAGGAATTCGAACCAGTAAATTTCCAGCTTAATTGTCGAACCGCAGCCGCTGCTTAATCCAATTTTTGTGAAGCTTCGTTGATCAGCTGACTAAAATCAGCACTATGCTCGCGGAAGTTCTTAACTGGAACGTGCGCTTGTTCTAAAGTTGTAAAAACAACGCTCACGAAACCATTTCCTATTTGATTGCACTTGTTCCCATCGCAGTGTTGCCTGCCTAATTTCAACGGAACCGAACGTTTTAACCGAGAAGTGCAGAAGACTAAGGAAGTACCACAATCTGGCGGTCTTTTTCTCCGATCGGTACTATTTCGTTCGCATCTACTGTCGTTGATGTTAGCCATTATTGGCTCTAAATATCCGAATCACGGTTGCCCTTTCATTACATACTCTGAATTTCTATGACTTACTCATTACCGTAATTATCAACCTTTATCATCAAATATCAAGGCAAACCCCGCTGACTGCTCTCCGTCTCACCGAATAATATGTTACTGTGCAAACAATGAATACACAGGATGAACATCTAAGGGATCAAAATGGGTTGGAAAAGGAAAGAATGCCCTAATAGCCTACACACGCAGGCCTCTTTTTTCAAAGTTTGTGGTTAGACATGAATTGACAACACGATCTCCACTGTTCTCGGTTATTTGCGGTATCCTTTAGTGTCACCATCAAATTGACTGACAGGTCTTTTGGATCTCAGTGTTCGTTTGTACTAACTTTATATTATTACTATTTATTATCATTTTCAGCACAAGACAAGGCGTCGTTTTTCACGACTAACTTAAAACTAACCAGTTTCTACTTAGCCCAAATAAGTGATAAAATCAAGAGTGATATCATAATCCGTAATAATGAATAGTCTTTAGCGAACGGGTTGATTAGTTATCATGCTAGTAGCAAATTATTACCGTCTGATTACTGACAACCGTCGTCTCCCAGTTCACTTCTGTCAGTTAGAATGTGAACTGAAATCCAGCGTTGCTGCTGTGAGTTAATTTGTCGCAACTAGTCAGGCAAAAGTCTTGGTTTGCTACATGCGAACAAAAGTTATTGATGCGATCCAACAAAAATGCTTTTTGTTGAAATGACTCAAATTGAAAACTAGTTGAACTTTGATAACATTTAAAACCCGAGCGCGGATGCCGCCCGTGTTCTGGTTTCGCACACGCTCTACCGACTACATAAAGATGCTAATGTGGATGGTGTTAAGATAGTTCATTTAAGAATCCTAAGGTTGCCCAAACAATGGCATTTACCCAGCTGAATCGATTGTAATTTGAAAAGTCACAGTAAGATTTCCTTAAGAATCCATTTCGATTGAGTAGTCTGGAATTAGAAAACTCACAATGGTCGATACTAATTGGAACTGGTGCACTGCTAGATGGCTATCGTTGGATATGCCGTCATTTGTCATTTAAAATGATACACAAGATGGTCTCGGCCAATCAAATCATGTATGAATAAGTACGTTAGCCTTTACAGAAACCATTGCTTTGAAGTACTGCGCTTTCGAAGTCTAGGCATATAAATCACCGGTTTATCCACTTCACAACCCCTAGTCAACGATCAAGTCAAATTCCATGTGCAAAAATGCAAATCCCTTCACACTGATGCTGATCTTTTCGCAGATGAATAATCTCCCTCGAGGCAATTTTGACCTGAAACATTTTCAAGCGGGACTAATGTCTAAGTGTCTCAGAACTAACCAATTTCTTACCACAAATCCAACTATGCGTATTTCCTTTAAATAAACCTATCATGTCATCAGTTCCTTACCAACAGTGGTCAGACGATTAGTATCGTCGATTCGACTCCGGTAAACCTTCTGCGATGTTCACATTTGTCATTCAGTGAATGAGAAAGGAGAAAAGGAATTATTATTATCATTATTATTGTTATTATTGTCATTAGTAGTATTAGCAGTATTCGTTCCTCACATCAAAGGTAAATAAACCTAAGGGTCAATTTTCAAAACAGCTGTTCATCTCATTTGACATTTGCAATGTGAAAAAAGGTTCATTACCAAAAATTATTTTCTCCTTCCACAATCACTGAATACTTGGTTTTGGTCGCATCATTTGCTGTCGGTGATTTTCCACTGACTGTTTTTGCGCTGCAGCTGTTTTAAGGTAGTGGACCCATCACGGTGTTTTTGTGCATGTAACGGTCGGTAAAACTGGCATTTTCGGGCTTCTGAATGACGGGTATAAGTTGTTCACCTGCCCACTCTCAAAAATTGAGACGCCAGTCAGCATAGCTGTTTTATTCAGGTCGGTTTGGTTAAATTAATGTTTAAGATTCTTGATACTCTGTACAACTTTACGTCAATCGAGGGAAATAGACAAATACACGGGCGCTTATTCGCACGAACGTCCAACTTCTGGACGTCATTTTATTCAACTTGACAGTCTGTCAATCACTAAGACCAGACTGACTTCAAAGTCTATCTGTCCGTCTCATCCGACTTACTACTAATGAACAGACGGCTATAAGCTCTAACGGAACTTCAATCTCACGGTTCGATTAGTAATCAACTGGATGACGACAAAATGCAAACATTAGTTACCCTGTGCAAATTTGTTTTAACCAAGATATATCACTGCAATGTATAATTTTTGCAAATCCTCAAGTGACCAAACTAGATACCGTTTAGCTGATGCACTAACAACAACGGTCAAGTACTGTGTTGGTAACCATACTGGTCACACTAATCGGAAGAGTTAGGTAACCAAGGTACTCATTATTCATTCGGGCTATCAAGGACTTCGACTGAAGGTCGTCTTTCGTGCCATTAGAAATCTTGTTTTATAGAGGGGTATTTTGCGTGGGATAGTTAGAATCTCTCCCCTTCTGACAAACTGTTCGAAAATTTTCTCGCTGTTTCATACTTCAAATATCCTATAACGGAAAACGCCATTCGATACATACATAACATGCAATAGATCCAAATCTGAATGACAGTCAGTATGCGTTTCTGTACATCCATCCGACCAAGCTGTGTACTGATACGGCCTAAGTGAAATCAACCAATGGCCGATTTCGTCCGTCTGGATCCCATACGTTTACCACGGGATCGATTTCAATCAGCCAACACTCTGTATGCAGTGTAGTCCTTGAGTTTCAACAGCCACGTCCATTTTCAAATCATGCGAAAAAATGAGAAGTAGGACACACAATCGGAGAGTTGCGATTATCATGGCTGTTGGTGAACTGACAATTTAAAAAATATACACACTCACATACAAGCACACAGAAATACAAAATTCACGTGCAAGCGAAAATCAGTTGATTTAGAAACGAATGTTGAAACGTTGTAATATCTAGAACGATTTTTTCAATTATTTCTGACTACCTTTTCGAAGCAAGCAAACCAGGACTCGCAAGTTTCCTAAAATTCTATCCGTTTGTTGTTGAAGATGCAATCTGAATAGAATCGTTGTCTCATCAGCGTGACCGTACTTTTACATAGTTCTTAATAACTCAATCAATGAACAAATAACGTTTCCGTCCATTTGGGGTTTTATGGTTTAAAATGAAGACCTAAACTCCCTATTGCTTTATTTTCCGTACCGCTTGACACAAGTGAATGAAAGAAGTAAAAAACCTGGAACATTAACTAATTCCCTTCTTGATGCGCGTATTGAACAATTGTGTACAATTTTATTCTTGCCCATATTAACCGATTGTAGAAGATCGCATTGAAATTTCTTTCGCAGCAAACAGTTCATGATTGTATTATCCTCTTTTTTCCCCCTCGTCTTCTAGAACCCGAGTTTCCAATCATTAGTGGGTTCGTGGACAAAATCATTTGAAAGGGTGCACTTGCAGACAGACGTTTGATTCGGTCGAGCGCACCTGCCTCGTGCCTGTACATGTTCACGAACTTCCCCTTCACATTTCCATCTGACAAAAAGCACATCTCGGTAGGAAAGAAAGTGAGCAAGAATTATTTCGGTTGCCATGGGCGACCGGCTAATAGGTGGGTATTTTGAAGTGAAAGGATTGAATCGCGTGGAACCGAGAGCACGCGTGTCCTAGGTCTAACTACGTATCCGGCACTAATCTGTGTGTTGAATGTGCGTGCACTTCTTTTTGAACTGTTTCGGTACGCTCGGAAAGGTGGTCAAAAACAGGAAGTTGGTAATTTGGCGTCCGTGTACCCGTCCCTTTCTCGTTGCTTACAAAATGCAGGTGTGTGCGTGTGTGAGGGCGCGCACAACTAAGTGCGCACGTACGTACGCACACGTGCCCTTGTTTGTCATTAATATGGCACAAAAAGGTAGCCATCACAATTGATATCCACTTTCGTATTGTAATTCTTCTTTCCTTTTTCCTCCTACTGCTTGTTTTTGTCCATCTACTTTCTCGTTCAGTGTTCACTGTCATCAAAGGACTCGTCTTGCTGAATAAATATACGGCAAGGTAAGTGAATGAACGGATAATCGAAGCAATAAGTTTGTGATTGGGTTAGAGAGTGGACTAGGGAGAGCGTAATCGAAGACGGACAGGAGAACAAGCAGGACTTCAGGGAAAAGTCAACGACAGAAGACTTTGTCTCGTTAAATCGTGCGGCAGAGAATGGGAGAACGGGAGAACGGGCGAGAGAAGACAGTTAGCCAACGTGTACTCGTTAAAATCCCACAGTTTGCTCATCGCGAACAGCAAATACTGAACGCATCTTTTACCATTTTATCAAATGGTGTTCATCTGGGCTAGAAATGCATTGCTCTAATTTGTGAATTATCATATTAATCCCACAGAACGGGCAGAGAAATCACTACGATCCACGATAAGTCTTTTTAATGAAATGTGTGTCGATTGTAAGTGTAATGGTTTTGCGAGAGATGACAATTTTTGGTTCGAAAGTCTACCAAAACGCAGAATCGTTTAAAATTCCCGCGTGATTTTTATTCAGCTTAAAGCCAACTTTGATCGTTATGCAAAAACACGGTAAATCACAGTTTGTTGACGTTCTATTTGAATTTCGATTCGATGGAATCCATATAATTTTTTCTCTTCAGTCTAAGAATTGTTTGATTAACGTTTTTACTTACTATCGGCCACCCTCGACGATTCATATTTTTTTCGAAAATACCGTTGTATTGGTCACACAAACTAGCAAATGGAGCAAATAAAATTTCTCATTTTTTAATCCGCGGAACTACACAACAAAATGTCAGCCAAAACATCCGTAAACCACGAAGCAAAAGTTTTTGTTTATGGTCATCAAAAATGATGAATTCTGAACACTTACGTCTAACGCCGCTCATCACATGATGTTACTGACGGGACACTTATTGACGCCCAATTAAAAACGCTTCTCTCAGTCCGATTTTTGAACATTTTGGTTGAATGTTAAGACTCCTGCAGACTAGAAAGTTGAGTGATAACAAACGGGTGATGTGCGATATGTGCAAACACTTTGGTTAGGTGAACATCAAGTAGGTTAGAGATCACCGTGAGAGAATGTTATTTACTTTCTAGGTTTCATTCATCTGTGCGAAAAGTCCAACATTTATTTACCCAAATGGTAAAAGTCAGTGATCGCAACCGGAAGTGAAAAATTTACCCTCGGTTTATTACGTCCCTTACCTCCTGGTCCGCTAAACCACGAGGCTATCGCAAAAGGATGGAAATATTTTGTGCAACAAAAAAAAGTTGCTTGCAAAAATGCCGTTAGAAATTGTCATCCATGTTGTACTCGAAATTCTAGGTTCAAATCCTGCCTCCAGTCAACAAACTGAACATTTAGGTCTGCTGGACATATGCCAAAATTTGGTGAAAAATGAGTGACCGGTGGATAGTTTTCGCTCAAAACTGTGTCGACAGGTTTAAGTGTCGCGTAACAAACGAAAATAATACAAAAACTGCTTGATTGCATCCAAAATGAATATGGCAGTTGTTCAAGCAGTTTTTTCTAATAAACGAGCTGCGAAATTCGGTGGGTACGGTTTCGCTGATTGCCGAAAGCCCATGGTCGACCTCAGGTGTAGAAGCGGCTATCCGACATGGTTTTCGCTTCACCTGATCAATTCGTGAACCGGTCATCGTAAGCATTTCGCACCATCCATTTTACTCTACAAGGTTGACATAAATTTTTCGATATACACGGCAAAAGCTCTTAGTCGGCTGATCACGTGTGCACGAAAACCTATACGCAGCAGTACGCAAAAAATGAAGCAGTATCTGACGGTGAAAAACGTCAATGAAAAGATTACCCGTGGTGACCGGAAACTCGTCTGTTTGTGCGTACTTCAATGGGGGCCCACAGTTATCAGTAATAATTCCAATTCTGGATTTTCACCGTAATTTCTTTTTTACTGGTTCACTGAAAATAAATAGCTTACTTTTGTGAAACTACCAATTAGTTTCTTGTAGACAGTACAAAAGACCAAAGCAAACGTTGACATCATTCACAGCACAGGTTTTTTCTGTTACTAAATGGGAGAATACCATGACACTCTTTGCACCGTTTCAACCAAACTACCTCAGGCGGATGACCGCTGAACAGTTCATTACATTTTTATTATGGTCTCTAGGTCATCTGCTCCAGACCTCAAGAATGGTAAAATATTGGTGACTGGAAGCAAGTCAGCTCGGTCTACATTTGATTAAGTGCCACAAGAGGTTAAAACAAAAAACTGCTTCTGTCATCCTAGAAATTCATTCGTATCTTGATTACACAATTGCGATTAATATTGATTTTATTCAGCAGTTACCAGTGCCATCCTAGGTTGGTTTGTCTGATTTGTTTGGTTTGGTAGAAGGATAAAGTTATCCCAAAACACCCATCCGAATTCACAAACCGTTTTCCCAGTCATGATTTTGCGTGCTTATCGAGGTAAGCGGAAATGCACCCACCGAATTCTCGTGATTTCTGCTTCCATTAAGGACGAATGTATCGACTTATGATTACATTAAACAATTTTGATAGTGTTTAGAGCTTATGAGTCAGTCCTTCCTGTTTCACCTGTGATTGCAGTAATAATCCTCGCTGTTCTTGCCATGTCGTCTTAAATCAGTTGTCCTTCAATGTATATGATCAGCACCTATCAGCATGTGAGAAATTTGCTCACAAAATGCTTTCAGATTCCACACATTCTCTGCACAACGATCTTTTAAAGTACAGCTCTCATATTTCAACACTATCCGCTTTTCATCCCATACCGCCTAGGATTAATATCTATAGGAACTCCACTGTCCCATATTTGGCACGCGTTTTGACAAACCGTGACCGTGTTTCAACTGATTTCCGAAATGAGCTACCATGATGTTCTCTGATCATTCCTTGATGACTTTTTTCTTTTCACATTTTTACAAGGTGGTGAGTGTAAATTTCTTCCTGTTTTTACCCCTCGTTTTTTGACTGAAATGCGGCGTTATTTTCGTACGCAAAGTTTACACAATACAATACAACTGACCTTGTAGGAGTTTTCCAAACTTAAAGACTTATCGAATTCCCTATTTGATGGTTCCGTTTTCAAACGATCTTAAACTAGTCCAAATGGGTTCGTTCCCAAGGGTCTTAGCCAAATGGAGGAAGTCAACCTTTTTTGTAAATCTAAGTACTTATGGCTTAGTGGGGAGATCCACTGTTATCTTGAGGTAAAAGATTCGCTTTGTCAGCACAGATTGTTGCTGAGCTACCTCACAATGTCCTTTTATCTTTTATCTTTTACTTCCTTTATTGATGAAACAACATTGTACATCAGTTTTCAGGAAGGGGCTGCGACCACCAGAGAACTGCCAAGTGGGGAAGTTGAACGGCGGTGGGAGGATTCAAACCCGCTACCTTCATGTCCGAACGCCACGACCTTATCCGTTTACCTACCGCCGTCATCAACCTTAACCGTTGATCACAACAGTTCAAAATCTCAGCCTGAGTAAACCATTGAGGATCAGTGGTTGGTAAAATATGAATTGGGCGACACTGCCCCAGTCGTTTGATAAGCTGACCGGTCAGTTGAGACCCAATGGGCTACTGAATTCGGACAAGATATGATTAAAAAAAGTTTTGTAAAAATGATATCGTGTGCTCAAGGCGATAGTAATAAAAACAATGTGAAGAGATAAGTTAGTTTTGTACCTGTGCTTTTCACTCCAGGGAACTTGCTTGGGCCGACAGATTTACTCATTCGCGCATGACACTGAAAGTAAAAGGCCTCAATTCCCTAGCACAAACGGCAATAACGGAGTTAAAGCATACCTAATAGGAGGTTACATAATCATTCCTATTGATGGGACACATTTGACAGTGTGCGTACCTTATCGAAAAGGTGCCTGGCTTTCAAAATCCACAGTGGAAATCAAACTTGGCAATAGAAACCCGCTTTCAAGTGATTAATTGGGGTCATATCATTCAAAGGTACTCAGTTTACCTTTTTTAGTCTCTTCCCAACTCGGAAAATTAGGAAGTACAGTATATCACATTGGACCTCATGCTTCTGTAATGAAAAATTGACAGTCCACAACTAAGTGAAAGAAGTAGAAGAACTGATGTTTGTGGGACGCTGCTTAACATGGAGTTTTGTTTCTGGTGGAAATAGGTCCAGTTTGTGATCACGATGAAGCAAAAGAAGAGTGTTCACACAAGTTTTCAATATAGATTTGTCTGGGTATAGGGATTCTACGTATACGGAAGAAACAAGGCAGATTTCACGGAAGAATTAAAGCAGCGAGTGGGAAAACTTAAATGGCAAAGAAAGGATCACTGAAGAAAAGTAAATAATATTAATAATAGTTGACTGACTGATTGACTGATTGACTGAGTGATTGATGGGATTAGTAAAATCGACTTTGTTAGCGTCAACTTTTCTAATCCCCCGAGTTCAAAAGGTGATCAGTATTTCCTAGCCAACTTATTAAAAAGAATGAGAAGGCTATCGAAAACTGGTGCTATTAAATGAACATTAGTGATGTTTCTCAAAATACGGAAAGCACGTAAACAAAACAGTCGAGATTACAGGTAGTCTGTGTTATGCACGAGCTTCTCTTGCTTTGCAGACGAATTGATCAAATAGCTATCCGTATCCCTATGAGCTTGATGGACAAACACTAGGACCATTCTGTGACAGTCAGAAGGAAGATGGCCAGATAGGTCACTGGGACCTGTGTACATGCCGAACACAATGCTAATTATAATGGAAAATCCAATTATGTTATCTGAGTCCGGCGCCTATGGCCTACCGACCGCATGATTTTGTCACCCATCCACGGTGAACGTGGTCTTTGAATGCGACGCACGATACGTTGTGTATAACATCAGGTCCATAGCGACATTCTAGAATGCATCAACACACTGCAAAGGTCTCCAACTGTTACTCCACGGGTTCTAGTTGCTTCAGTCGAAAAATGATCGGTGGAGCTAAAACTGTGAATAAATTCAAGTTGATGGTCTTGTGTCATTAGAATTGTGACTGGGAATATCGGATGTTTACTTAATTATCTCATGTCTGATACCCTTGTCCGCGGCATCTCACATGCAAGGGCATCTTCCCGGCAAGCGACAGTTATCCTGTTTGATTTCGCCTGATGACGTCTGCCGTCGGCTTAATTAAACGAGTGGGTTTTTCTTTCTACACAACACCCATCACATGACCAAATCATCTGTGAAAATGGAGAGTCAGTCAGTCATCGATTGTTCATCTAGGTATGGAGAGATTAGACGGCATGAAATTACACTAAAATCAATCGTAGATAAGGTTACTCACTAAGAAAATTCAGCAGTGTACTGACTAGTAAAGTTCTAAACATCCATATATTTAGCACGGCTAGTATTCATCAAATGTAATGCATAATCAGGTTGACTCGATCGAGACCTGAAGGCGATCAGAGCAAAAGACCATGATCCATCAAAGTTTCACGCCACCCGCTCAAATTCCTAGTTGTAGCGCCGTGAGTACGAATGTAGTTTGATTATTACAAGTTGTTTTTATGTTGATAGCTATTGGTCGGACAGTGTGAACTGTTCAGCTTCAATCTTTCCTTTTGTTTTGCCAGAGTGATCAGCCTTAAAATAGATCTGTGACAAATAAATAATTAACAATCAACACTAGGAGCTCAACTGGGACACGGGGTGGGGAGTGAAATGGAATCAGCGAAATCGGTGCATTCAGAAAATTTTAACATCATCTGATTAAGGTCAAGAAAGTAATGGAAAGATGGCCGAAAACGCACAGACAGCAGATTTCCCTCCTTTACGCGAGATACGACTGGACAACTCATTTTGCAATTAGCCTCCTCAGTGTACGTAGTGTCGGTGACGAGAAGAATTGTAAAATAATTGCTGGAATATTACTGTGGGCTAGGAAAACTGATATTCGTTTGGACACACCTGTTGGAATCATGGTGGCAAAAACATATTTAAAATGGTTGGGAAAAGTTTTGGTCGAATCGGGTCTAAATTGAAAACTGGATGTTTGGCCGGCCACGTAGGCGCATCGGTAATTCTTATCTAATATGCGAGATATTGCAAGTGGATTTCTACTGAATGCCCGCGTTAATTTCGACGCGAACGTTTTAGATAATCTAGGGTCAGTAAAATGTAATAAATTCGTTCGTTACTAACACACTATGCGTGTTTGAAGAATGTTGCGACAAACAGGTTCGAATTTCTTCGAATAATTTTCGAGTGAACTGACTTGAACAGCTGGCTTGGTTCTGCTGAAACGGGTCACATAGAGTTTTAGTTTGATCTACGATAAAGTAACTCAAACCTTTGGAGCAGTTATTCAGCAATCGTGATGAATATTTATTCGATAATAAACTTGACGATTCATTTTTTCAGTCCAAATTGCCAAACCATGAAAAATTGTGATTGACCGAACTGGAACAATTGAGAGAAATTGTCCTGGAAAATTGTCGAAGTATGGTAGTTAACTTTGATAGATCCGTGCTCAAACTGTTTGCGCGATTAGGATAGAAAAGATTCAGAGAACAAGATCTCCTGACCAATTGTTGAACAGTAGTTCATTCAACAATAAGGAAGATGCGAATTAGCGACCCACATTCAGCATTGAAGCATTCCAAGGGCTTATGTAGCATTTCAGCAACTACAAAAAATAACTAGGAAGAGTGGATATGTGATGAGAAATCAAAAGTAAGACCGCAGACCGTCTGACGTTGAAACATTGTAGCTTCTGTGTTTATGAAGATAACCACAGGTGTTTCTAAGTTTAGTCTAACATATGAGCCCACTTCACAAAAGTATCAATGGTGGTTTCTAAATACTTCAATGAAGGTACTCTGAATAATGGCTACATACCGACAAAAATGGATCACCCGAGTAGATAGGTCGAAGAGGGTTACGCGAAACATCCGAACACGTGAAAACATTGCGAATTAGTCCATTCAAAACAAAAATATCTTAATGTCCTGGAATTTCTGTTGGAAGTGACATAAAAATTAGGAATTTCCGGTGTCGCTTAATAAAAGATGCAAATACAAATATTGACGTGTATGGAAAATTAAGTTAATGGAAAAATAAATCTCGCAAGTTTAGCTAAACCGCATATCCAGTTTTGCACAACCAATCCAAACAAAAAGAACTAATCCAAGACTAAACAAACGGATTCTTGGGACGCTCAAACATAAGTGTATCACAAATGACGACTTACCCTGGAATGGATTCGATCCCGATAACTACTGACTTAGTGAGCCAAAACGGTCTGGTTCAAGGCACTGCAAAAATTGAAAATTTTGTTTACTGAAGAACGTGGTGCGAGCGCTAGAACTTGACGAAAGATGAGTGAATTTGCACTCAAGAAATGCTGGTCCATATCACGGTAAGTGGAGAGCTGCTTCATCCAGTTCCCTTTTGTTTCACCGAGTGCACAATGACTGGCCAGCCATTTGACTAATTGACTGACTGACTGATTTTCTAACTGAGTGCAAGAATGCATCCCTCGCCTTGATCTGACACCCAATAAATTTGACTCCATCGTTTGGAGAATGGGAACGTCGAGAACGTACATTCGATTGCATCTTGACTTTGATTTTGATCCAGTAACTCAGCGGGAAATTCACAAATTACAAAGTTTAACATAATTAAGAAAAGGAGTTTAGATGGGTGTTCGTACCGAAACAACAGCACCAGCCAGAAAAATAGCACCATGCTCTGAAGATGATAATAGATCATCGGGAATGATACCTGCGGTTATTTTAAGAAGAGATAAGTGTCACAAGCACTTATTTTTTTCAGAAACAGATAAGTCTGTTCACGATCTTAAAAAGTTTCTTAGCGCTTACCACCCATAGGTGAATGAGTTAAAAACGTACGACTCCACATTGTCTATTTCCCTATAAGATTCGATTGGCTTACAACAAGGTTTTGATGTTATAAGTGGTTGGAACCCAGCTGGCATACCACCTGTCGTATTCTGTGACCTGTGTCCAAAAAAATATTAAAACTTCATTCGACCGTCATGATATCCTAATTTTTTCTTTCTCTTAACATGAACATGCAGGGGAAATATGAAAATTTCAAATAAGGAGGGCTTATTTGAGGGCAGCAAGTCAAGAAATTTTCCCAACTTAGTCTGTGCCCAAACTTTTGGTTTTTCCTAGACCAAAGTATCCCTGATCATTCAATTCCTGCCTATATAGTGATTATGGACGACTCCCGATCCGCATTCACTTTACGCCAACACTCTGCGTCCTACACTGCCTGGGCACATGACTAATTTTATTGATTGCCTAGCCTGGTGGGCGACGCTGAAGAATGAAATTAATTGCTGACTTGTTAACATGTTATTGGGAAAGGTAGCCAGTATGTTGTCATCACTGTTTGGTGTGAAACTGATGTGTTAAAAAGCCACTGGTTCATGGACATATGTAGTATGATTGTACTTATTTGGGGCCTAAATCGTTGATGATTACCCTCTAACTGTTGACATATTTTAGAAAGATTTCCGACATTCTTATAGATGTCGCTTTCACAAGTACGTCACTGTCGACGTTTGGTGCCGATTTATATGGAATAGTAGATTTGCACAGAAAACTGACTGTTCGCTGGAATGAACTTGACGATTGGCAGTATTGTATATTAGTGAAAGTGATAAATTTTCTCGGAAGCACATACTGGTTACGCGGATTTTGATGTTTACTGGGATATTGTGGTGCAAAAAACAAGTGTACAGCTTTTAATTTTGGTGGTGTATCTAAAATAGTTAGCTGAAACTGAGATCGCTGCTTGAGACTGACAATCGCATTTTGAGGATGATGTTTCACATACCTCGGGGTTGGCGAAACAGGTCTGATCAGAAGCAAGTAAATTAGCTCCTGCCACGGAATGCAAATTGGCACAACGAAACATCAAGTAGCATAATGGAAAAACATTGACGGAATGCGCAGTGATAACGCATGAGAACTAAGTATAGCATTCACCTATTTGGCAACTAATGTTCTAGAACATCAATTATCTTCTATTCAACCAGTTATATATGCTGATAGATAAGTAGACTGGGACACAAACTGTTCACGGGAAGCCGAGAAATGTTTGAAAATATATATATCTGCAAGAGTGGTAGTATGTACGTAATTAGACATGGAAATGGATGAACGGGATTGCTGGTAACGACGCTAAAACCAACAGATACACGTTGTTAGGATCTTGTTACTCTCTAAGTGTTCAGTATTTGCCCACGGTTCTGTTAGCATTCTTTACTCGGTAAGAGGGTATTGATGATTGAAAAGGTGAATACCACAATTCAGGAAACGCGTAAGGCTGCTTAACTATGAACAATGTGTTGCCTTGCAAGACTGAACGATAAAATTTATTGCATTATGATATTTTCGTGGATCAGCTTTTGATTTGGTCTGGTGAATGCATATGCAACTATTTATTCGAGAATGAACATCAGTGATGCAGATGCAATAATCATCATATCCACAAATTTAACTGTCAAAGCACAAAACACATTATTCATGTAGTAATTAAAGAAGGACGTTCGGAACTTCTCGACTCCATGATCATACGCCTGTAATTGTATGCTCTAATCTCATGCAACACAACAATTTTCGTGTGAAACGGTCATAGCTCATGTAATAATGCATACCAAAATTATCATCCAAACTACTTAATGCATACACACCCTGCGACAGTCCGATTATTGATTTCCCAGGTTGTACACGTTTTATCATGCTCGCGCTAATAATTCACCTTTTCTATCATGTGACAACAATGGTCAGGTTTATCTCGACCAATCAGGTTGTATCCTATCTCTAGCTGGATTCGCATGCTTATCTGATAACGTGATGCTTTTAAAAAACGGTTTGTTTAGTCAACCACAAATTCAGTACAGTCCAATGGCTCTTCACGGCCGTTCAGATTCACTGGAAATTCTTGATCACTGCAAGTATTTTACATGCTAAATCTAGAAAATATAAATGACAATTAAGGGAACTTCTATTCGAATATCCAGGCAAGTTAACACATTTGTCTAAAAATTAGGAAAGCTGAATGAACCCGAGATTGTCATCGGGTAGGGTGAATTCAAGTATTTTGTACGTTTAAATGACAACCCGAAAGCGCCCAGTTATTATTCATCGCCTTCCTCCCAATAAGATGAGAAATAAGTTCCGGGGAACACTATAGACACTGCAAAGCGGAGTCCCGAACAAGACCAGTTGTCCACTATCAAAGAAAGAGTAAAATTTCCCTCTTGAAAATCTCCCACCGTGTTGATGTCCTGATTGCTAAGGCCAAATGTTAATCAGTTAGATAGTTGGTAAATTCATTCTCGGCCTTATAAATCAATAAAACAACTATCCAAAGAAAGTTATTCACATGCGCCGTTTAATAATTCACGGCGAAATACCTTAAAATACCGGATCTCGGGAACAAAACAATGGTAGACACACCTACTGAGAACATCATCTGCTACAGGGCGTCAGAGCTCAGATTTCACTTCAAGTTTGCGATGATCTAAGAACAAAAATAGCTTCAAATATTATGCCTAAAACTTTTAGCTGTCTGATACGTTTTCATCTTTATAGGATTACGAATGATATGCCACGTTTTGACCACGTCATGCGCTCCCGATACAGATGAAGCAGCAAAGTTTAGGCCGTAGGCTGTTTAACAATCCTCAAAGATAGGTTAACACTCAGGCCTAGATCGAAGCCATGGATTACCAATGGTACAAGTCGTAAACACCCATGTAGATAAATAAACCGGCACGGTTCACACGACTGTTTTTATACAGTAATGTTTACAAAATTTCGGTCGCTTCAATCTTCCAGTGAGTTATCATACGGCGGAATAATAAAATAAAATTTGTGATCATGTCCCAAGACCAAGGCCGACTGAGTTTATTCTTTGCCAAGCCCCTGGTTGGTCCGTACACCGTTTCAAAGTTTGACTGATCATGTTTCGATGTGGAAGGCAGATAGCAACCTGATATTTACGTGGGATATACATACCAGGAGTTATTTTGACGTCCCTATGATTACCCCCAAACTGCAACCAAGCCGCTGCACACTTCATACATTTTGCAGTGTGATTGCCCTAACTGCATAAAACGCTGAAGCTACCCAAAAGGTAATTTGCTCTGCCTAGCAAGTGATCACGGGCAAACGCACCAGGGCAAGTATAGATACGCTCAATCTCCCTCTAGATTGCACCAACAGAATGGTACACTTTTTATTACTTTCTCATATTTTGATAAAACTAAACTAACGATGTATGCAATACTATGCATGCTGACTATGCAATATATTTCTGCAGTTTTGTTACACGTCTCGCTACTTCCCGGCTATGTCATTTTGCGATGCATTGCTTGATCAACAGAAATGCACTCACTCAGTCAATGATGACTCGGTGAGTGCTGTTTGCTGAATGGCTAACTCATGTGTACGCACGCAGATGTTCGAACGTTTGTACGTACAAATTAAAGGTATGGGAAACTAGGCACCTGTTAATCGGAATGAATAATTTGCTGAATTTGTTTGATCACCCTAGTGGGGATAGTTCATCTGTTATTCCAAAGAAGGCTGTTTCAACGGTAATCAAACTGTCGTCAAAGGTTTTTTAAACGCTGGCTTTGCTAATGAAACATACCGCTTCAATATCAGGACCAAATGATGTAAGGAGTATATCGAAAAATCGATGAAACATGTATTGGTTTTAATTACGAATGATATAATGTCAATAACACTGCGTTGTTGGTAGATGTAATGCGTTTCGACTACCCTGGGTAGTCTTTCTCAAGGCAAGTTTTACAATCAAATGACTGAGGGAAAGTCCACATACCATCCAATGTTTAGTTGTCTCTGTTTGTGAGTGTATGTACTCTTAACTGTGGGTCGGGTGAGAGATTAGTCGTCCTTCACGTCATGTGTTGCCGTGGTGGTGGGGTCAACTAGCGTGGTGACCTTTT
>LUCM01006685.1:63527-112582 GCA_008360955.1 Fasciolopsis buskii
CTGGCTTTCTCTCCACCGTCGCCCTCCTAGAGCTTCTGTTCTGTCTCCAACATCTTTTTGTCGATAATCTAATTGGGGAACGCATTTTCAGTGAATACTCTTCTGACCGTCCTGCAGTTCAGCTTCAAGAGTAATCTTATCCGTGGCAATATCTTTTTGTCCTGGAAATCAGAAACAATCCAATGTTTATGCTTCACATCAAAGATTACATAAGCTGTGGAGTTCGATGCATTTGCCCATTCCATGTGGCTTTCCCTGTGTACTGATCGCCGAATTGAGCGTCTTCTCGACGACTTAGTCGTACATCTAAGAAAGCTTATTCATTGTTCAGCTCTCATCCTGTTGTGAATTTCAATTTGCGTGGAGCCGGAAGTTTGAAAACGGGATATTCGCAGTGCATAGGTTACAAGAAAATTTTCAGTCGGAGGGCGTGAGTACACAAAGATGTCAATCACACATAACGCTTGTTATAAAGTAGAACGATTGGTATTGACGAACTCGAGTGGTCCCCCACGTTCCACGCTTTGCCATGAAAATGTCAGCTATCAGTGGGGACCGAATTGGGAACTCCCATCGCTACGCCGTCATCTTTGGCGGTAAATTTGAGCTAAATTGAATTTTAAACTGGAACGGTTGTTAGGTACATAAAGAACAATAGTTTTGTCTTCAAGATCTGGCTACATCGGAAGACTTGTCCGCACTAAAGCCATTGTATCTCAGCGATATCAGTCAGCAGAGACTATTCAACCTGTCCCTCCGAGTAATTTGAAGACAAACAAAACAATTTGTGGTTGCGACCTCTGGGCACTCCGCCACGCTAGAGTTGCGCTTCAACTCCCCTGGCCCACCCTCCGTCCCAATGCAAATCCTAGACAACAAAACAATTAACACAACACATTCTTGTGTATTCAGGTTATGCATGTAACACCACAAATCCCTTCCCCACTCATATTTGCATCTGACTAGTCCAATCCTTCCTATAGTGAAAATTTTTGTCAAGATATATAGTGATGTAATGGCATGAGTACGAATCACTGAAAACGAGCTTGTTTACCAACTTGTGTTTTCTCACTGTGCTCAGTGGTAATTCTCAAGTAAAGTATTTATATATCAACTGACCCAAATTAATTTCCTCGATGAGTATGAAAAATTATGTGGAAAACTTCCAACCAAAGCACCCGTTCCAGATTGCTCTTTCTGGACGGTATATAGTACATCTACCTAAGAGGCATTCTAAACTGTCTTGAATAACATCACTGATGAAATGACGAAACATGTAAGGGAATCTTTTCATTAGACTTTATTCATTTTTTCACGAACATCTCGCTAATCCCAGTTTTATTGTTTTCCAATTAAAATAAACCGTAGCCAGTCTGGTATGCAACACAATCAGGGCAAAAGCTCCAAATGAGCGAGACCAAATCGACGGATATCCTGGAATAAAATGGTAATAGCAGCACTTCGGGATGGGACGGAATAATCAGAAACGAAGGGTGAAAATCGAATGCTGCGTCGGACGACGCAAAGTGAGTGAGCTGTGCTCACAATCTATCAAAGAAAAAAACAATTTGGTGTGCAAATTAACCTGAATGATACGATAAACCTATTGTAAGACTGTCATTCAGTGCAATGATATATTGCAAACAACCAAAACGGGAAAAGAACTAGATTCCGCAGTTCACCAGCATCACTCAATAAATAACAGCTTAGGCATATGAATGCTAATCATTTGTGTGCATAGCAGAGATGCCACATTGGATAGGATGTGATAAACTGGAGGTGAATTATCTTAACGGACAATCCAATGCTGAAAAACTAAACAAAAATTTATTTGTTTTACTCTATTCCATCACTATACGCTTACTTAGTGTTACGCTTATTCATCACATTCCGCATACTCCGAAATTTGTACCCGACATTTAGCCAACCGTTTCACCGACAGGACCGGTAAGCCGTGTATCACTAATCTCCTTAATTGACCCTAATGTGTTGGGGAGATTTTGTTATGCATATTCCACGGAAAACTCATGCGACTACCATTTGAAAACCGTACTATCTAGTGTACGGAGGAAACTGCGTTGTTTTTATTTATACCGAAAGTTCAACGAGAAGAAACAAAACTCGAAATACTAATTTGCTTGCAACGTTTTACAGCACAACACTGACCCATAAAAACGGTGTTGTTTATTTTGTCTGATAGTAGGGAAGAGAAGAGGTATAAAATCTGCCATGTCCGCTTGCCTTCCGATCGACTGTTCGAAGAGAGCGATGTATTATTAACCCATGGAGTACGAAATTTTTGTGCAATTGTTCAAGCTGCTCGAAGGAGTCAGTTATAGTTTGTCACACGAAGCCGTGACTGGAGAATTGTACCCGAGAGAATGGTAATAACCAGCTAATTTGATTCCAAAATTGTTTTGGCATGTTGTCATTTCAGTTTTATTCGACGCTTGTCTTTGGCTACGTAATGTTTATTGATTTTCAAGATTAAGTAACTTAAGCATGAACTATTCATTGAATTTATTATTAAGATGCTTCCGTTTCCTTGTCGATGTAGCGATATATCAGGCATAATGCAAGTGTGTCGCTAGTTAACTTATCGATTATTGTACGATATGTTTAATACAGGGATTCGTGCACAGACCGAAAAGACCTGCTTTATCTAGTGCAAAACATTTAGGAAACTGCCGATTTACCAAGTAGATCTTGTAGGACTAGAAATCCATCTGCACACTGTGCGTCGAAAAGTTTATGCAACGCGCTAGAGTCCAACTGATGACTTTTCTCTTTACTAGCCAGATGCCGCACCATTAGGCTACCCCGCACGCGGCTCTCAGACACAAGATAGCTAAGTGAACACCCAGAGTTGCGCGAGCCACCGTACAAATGACACAACAATTAGCCTGGTTTTGGTCACTGGATTAGTCTCGTCTCTTACTTTCAACGGTAGTGAATAGCACAGCTAGAGAAGATGAAAAGGACGTTTCTGAGTGATCTTCATTTGTTCTAAAGTGATTCTTAGAGGCAGATGTTATATATGATGGGAAATCCACTTGTGAGCTGTGCGTCGGCCTGATATTCAAAAGGTTTGTTGTTCGATTCCGGCTCGTGATGTCTATTTTGTTATGTATAGCGCGTAATTGAATTCCCATTCAACATAACATTTGGCTTCCCGGGTTACCGTGAAGCTAGTAAGTACAATTTTACCTGTTGTGCTAGATGCAGAACACCATGTCAATTTCCACAGAGCACATGCAGAGGGTATATTGCACCTCTGTTGATCCCCGTCTCATTCTACGTTTTTATTTCAGGGTACGTGAGGCTGTTAAGAAAATCAACTTTCTAGCGTTACCTAGCAGCAAGACAACTGCTTGTATTGGAACACAGCCAAAATTAGGTTTCCGTATGATGACTTTTAACCTGAGAGAAACCACATGATAAAAGCTACCAAGTAGAACGCAGCATCCCTTGGTGAAAGCATACTGCCCAAATTAATGCCCCAAATATATTCAGTGTTTCATAAAAAAGTCACTTATGTGTCTACAAAACAACCAAAGACTGAAGCAACAAATGAATCGTCACAATAGCAAAACGAAGATTTACCCATGATCTTACGTATAAAAAGGCAGTTCCGCTTCAGTATTAAAAAAGAATATCTTGGCAATGTTCTATTCCAGAATTGACAAAGCACCGTGCATTCAACGGGCATACGAACGAAGGCTGGCGACTAACAACTGCCAGATAATAAGCTTGCTACGTAGTACACAGTAGGGAAGATTTCGTATGCAAAACCGTTGCTGACTGCGACAATGAACTAAATATTCTGATGACTTCAAACATCCACCAGGTGGAAACGTAATCGGTCCTTCGCTTAACTTTTGGTCTACACGCAGAAGCAAAATTCGTCCTTATATTCTAAGTTAGAGGGCCGATCATTTGAACTTGCATCGATGCCGCATTTTGCTTAAGGCTAGAATAGTTTCCGTAATAATTCCATTTCCAGAACAAATAAGCAAACTTCAGTCCTCGTTGTAAGCAAGAATTCGGCTTCGGATTTGAGCAAACAACGACTGGAGAAGCGAAACGCATTTCTTTGACGTGCACTCCTACAAGGGGAAGCACAGTAGATTTATAAAACAGACTGGGTTGGATTCTGTAATTATAACAGAAGAGACGGAAAGTATACAGTGGATAGAATATGGGGTCAATACAAAACCGACCGGGTCGAAAATTTGTTTGGTTCTCTTGCTGTTCTTCTTAAACTGCCAAGAAAATTCGGTCACCTGATACGAATTTATCTGAACCACCGAACGCCGACTACCAACAATATGCGAAAGCCGCCTTTCGCTCTGTTTTCTTTCAGTCAATGTTTCTGACCAATGATTCGGGATGGGACTTATTAAAGCAACTCCTAATTCGGATTGAGCAGCGCATAAGCAAAATGACCGAAGTGGAATCGTAGATTTAATGAACAATCAATGAATGCAAAGGACGTCTGAAAGAATCGGAATGTATGGCTAACCGCAGACAACGGCTTCTGTATCAAGATTTTCTTCTTTTTTGCCATACTATCGATCGCAATGGATCCTTCCGTGATCGGATTCCCGCGTGGCTTAGTATGGAATCAAAACATGAACACAGCGTGGAATTCTTGACAGTTCAAACATAAAAAGCGCATTCGTAGCTGCATGCATACAGCAGGAAGTCGTGTTAGCAGCGCGACCAGTCTTGATTATGCTAAAGTTTCCTCGAGGTTCGTCTGTAACTGCAGTAGAGTTTCAGCCAATGAACGAAAACGCAACGTATGACAAACAACAACCCACCAATCTTGACATACATGACTGTTGACCGGAATCCAATCCATCAGTTCACACTCGGTTTTCGTGCTCAATGTGATCCGGAGGCAAGGAAAACTATGAGTACCCGAAAACGGATAATGCAATATGACGAGAATGAAGCAAAACGACGTTGTGTTTGGGCTGCGGAAAGCGTTTACGGAATTGCGTTCCCGTAAGGACGTTTTGACAGTTCAAGCTAGAACCGTTTTTTGCCTTGTCTGATATAGTGTGTAAATAATATGAGTTAGTGCATGAAGTAAACACGTGAACGCAAGCAGAGTTCAGTTTATGTTCTGCCTTTTAGCAATCCCAACGACCGACTAATCTATTTAGTCACAAATGGTCCTTGTACCTTGGACGTTCAGCAAATCAAAAGACGGGACAGTAAGACTGCTCTTGGAAAGGGTGCTCGAGGTATTTGGGTGAGCCATACCAACTAGTGTCCCTAACTGGAACATTAACCAGAGCCTTTGACTCAAAAGTCTAACCCAAATGGCAATGTGGTGTTGATCCACCAAGTTAATGTCACCGTATCACCCATAAGAACGCCTCTTCATATCTGTCGCGTAAGATCTCATCGTCCCTGCTAGGCTGTTTTGTTTTTCCAGGCCCGCTAATTACCGTCCCGCCATCGACTCAGGTTGTTTGCTTTGCGCACTCAATGGGACAAGCGGAACGGGAAGAGGTAACGTCTTGTAGACTGGGCGTTCCCCAACTTAGGCGGGTGATAGATGTCCAATGAAATGCGACGACTTCTTCAGCCATCGAAAGAACCCTCCAAGCACTTCAATCTTAAATCCCCCAAATGGGGGTTTTTCACTGCTTCTCTCAGCCCTTAATCGCTGCAATTATTCCTGCAGGGGCTAAGTAGTTGATTGTGCAGGGCCAGATGTTACCAAGGCAACTGATTACTTGAGACTGGACTTTGTAGGGTCTGTTCCCATTGACCTGTCAGCCGTGATTGAACCTTCAGTTTAGCAAAACTATCCTATGCAGCTTCCTGGATAGCGGAGGAACACAAACTTCCACACCTAACCAAGGTAAATTCTCTTTATAGGGAGCCTATGCAAATGACGTTAGACAAGATTCTACACGAACAATATTTTTTGATTGACATTTAGGTTCTGTGGAGTAGACACATTTGAGTTCACGGGATATGTGGGATTGCTATGCTCATTTTTTTTCTGCATCGGTCCCCGGCCTAAAGCTTAATTTTTATCGTCATTTTTTGACATATAACGTCTACGGCCTCACTCAGTTGGACACCATTATTTTCTAAATATGAGTCATTTGTATGATCTATTGCCATTCTGTCGGATCAGTCGCGCAAACCTGCTCCAAAGGAATGTGATAAGCGAAATAACCACGCTATTTGCATTTGTGTCGATTATCAGGAAAGATGTGTTGCAGACAGAATTCCAGAAAACTCTAGTTCCCTAGCTGTATGTCATGCGTTTACCAATTCGGAAGCTACGGCAAGCTCAAACATCTGTCGGGACTGAGGTGACTGCTACCGAAAGAAATGTACACAGACAAATTGTAGATCCTCAGAGCTAGGTTAAAAACACTATCTTTCTTTCAGTCACTGATTTTGTTGCCAAAAATGAAAACTGCCGAGGACCCGATAGACTCAAAAATACAAACCGTAATTTTCCAATTAATTTCGACCATAGCCAACCGAGGCACACTGCAGTTGAATGTTCGGCTTTCGCTAGTTTACGAGTGAGTTTTGGGGTGAACATTACCCCCGTCCATATTACATTAGAATCGATGAAAAACAATAGGCAGGAATTGGAATAGTGTACTGCCCAGAAAGTTGGCCTGTAGCCCGACCGTGTCCATGTATTTGCCCACCAATAATTGGCCGAAATAAGGCACGGGATAGTTGCGGTGGTTCGTCGGGGAAGTTCAGTGCGGTAAAGATTCTAATTCTGGAATAGGAGCGATATTTGGACAGGCCATCATACAAGGGTTGGGAGAAGCTCTGAAGAATTTTTGATTCAAATTTTGCACAAGTGCTTATGTGACACACATATGATATTGATCAATAAGGGAGAAGGGAGAAACATGATCAACCGAAACGCCGTGTCTTTACAGTCAAACATATTTCTCTAACAGAATAGAAAAATGACTGACAGGATGCAATAAGAAGGTAAAATAGAAGTAACATCAAGTGTAACTCAAAAATACTTGCGATTTCAGATTTCAAAAGATTGATGACATATTTTGGGCACAGTCGATAAGACCTGAAGATTAGGATAGACAGACTCCAAGGCAATTACCAGAAGCGATTCTAGCCAGAACAACGTTGCGAACAGTACGAGAGTTGCCACTGAAAAGGGAACGAGAGGAAATGAGGACATATTCAAAACATTTAGAATGTATTGAGGAAGACCTAAGGGTTCTGAAAAGATTTCAATTTTTCAAAGGATCGAAGGTCATCATTAGTTGGGTTGAGGTGGTATTTGGCTGCATCCCACACAAAGTTGACCACAGAATAAGATGAACTACCAGGAAAATCAATTGTATAGCTGGAAAAAAGAAAGAACGAAAGAACAGTACTTTGTATAACATTATAGGTGCTAGTTAGAAATTTAGACAAGTTGACCCCAAACGTCGTGCTCTGCATAAGTCGGGTGACGGGGGATGTCCAAAAGAAGAAGGTCTCCGAGTTAAAAGCCGTTTTGGGACGGGGTCAAACAAAGATCAGTGGGCTGGTAACAAGGTTTACAAGATTGTTTAATGACTTGCAAAAAGAATGCTTTAAATGTGTGGACAAGTTGGAAGTGGTCGGACGGTGTCGCGTACATTTTGGTGGGCCACCGAGAGTGATACCCACGGAGATTTCTAAGAAGGTCGGCTTAGGGGCAGTAGGACAGAGTTGTTTGGGAAGGATGATAAATTTTTTATCAAATTGTTATCGGCTTCCGGCGAGCTGGCATGAAGCAGGGTCGAAGGAGGTGGGGGCAGAAGTCAGAGAGTCTGCCACTTCAGACGGACATCAAGTTTAAGGACACTTAGGTATGAAGCACCCGCACCAGCTTTATCTGCGACCTGGGTAATATTAAGCCATATAAGATCATCATTTTGTACAAGTTTGATATCAGTTCAGTCCACGGAAGGTTGATTAGGGTGTAATTTTTATTGAACGAATGCCCTACTGAGGACATAGATGTTGAATGAACGGGTTAGCAGTGTATCATTATAGCCAAAAAAACAAATTCTCTCCCCAAAGACTTAGTATCCTAACTATCTAGAGGCATGTCAGTAAGGAAATCGAAATGCTTGGTCTTGTTAACCTATGAGATAAGTCAGATCTTTGACTGTTTCACGGCTACCGGCCTTGTATGCTCATTCATTCTATAGGTGCTGTCGCTTCAAACGGAGAATGCTAACCCGCTAACAATGCATAAAGTAATTTCAAGTCGGCGGCAGAGATCAAAAGTGGGGATAAAGCTGTGTACTTAGGTGAGCAGTACAAATTCTGAGGACCAGAAAGAAACTGTCAGAAGAATCGCTGTAGACCGAAGCGAAAGCAGAAGGAATGTATAAACAAAAGTTCATATGGTTAGATTTAACAGAAAGGTTGTAAGGAGGATAGAAATGAGTTTTGCGTCTCAGCGATGGCATAAAGGCGGGTGTTTCTGATAGCAGCAGAGTGATAGACAGTAAAAACAGTGCAGAATTGGCCCAGGCGTGAAAAGTCTTTGATCTCGCAGGTTCCAAAATTACACATGGAAACAATGCACACCATTGATCAGTGTGTTTTGGGCTACAAAGGCATATCTACGGGTTCCCCGATTGGATGACTGGGTAACGAGAACTTTGAAATCATTCACGCTTCCGTTAGTTGAACAAAAGCACAAATCGGTCAGGTTGCATGAAGTCAATAGAGCTGAAAAAGCATGGTAACAGTCACCCGTGATCAAAGGAGTGTAATCATCAAGAAGCACGAAACTAGCAAATTTGCAAACAAGTCACAAAGATTCATACTAGGAATTTGAAGAAGTGTTGTGAATGTCACTGATCACAACTTATTAGAACAATAAAACCTAAGAAGGCGGAAAGCAACTAAACAAGAAGTGCCTTCAAAACTGTAAGAAGACTCCTAATTTGATTTGCCAAGCCCTGACGAATCGATGTATTTTACATTGACTTTACCGAATGATTTAACTCATTGTTTACTGTGGAGGCTCAGTTTCTACGACCATTAGCCTTGAATTGCCGTGCTCAATTTCGGCTGCTCCCATGAACCATCGCCCATTCAACATCGAAATGAACGAGACTCAGTGAGCGATCAGCTGCAAGACCATAAATTAAAGAATAAAGTAGGCGAAGAAAGACTTCGTATGTAAAAATGCCACTGACTGCGACAGTAAGTCAAATTACCTAATGACTCCAAACATCCACGAGATAGCAGTCTAACCAGTCATATACGAGCCACTCCATTGGTAAGGGCTCTTATACCTTTTTGTCGACCTGTATTTCAACCACTGCCTACCTCTGACAACAGCGCACAGTAAATCAGGCGTTCTTTGGGTAAGCGTTATACACAGTCCAAAGACATTAATCTATTTTAATCATGTTTCCTCCAAATATTGAACCCCATGTCCCAACAAGTTGCACTTGGCGTCACAAATGTTGATCAATTTCCACCACTCTACTCGACCAACACAATAAAAGTAATTGTGTTCAAACACCGAAACTCTTTGCACACCATCTGTCCTCGATAACCATGCTTCCGAAAAGCATATCAAAACCGATTTTACTGCCACCATGTACATTTTGACCGATAATCGCATGTCACACTGGCATCACATGTGCCTTAAATTGGTATAAGGCAATCACGTCTTCTTCAGTTCACTCGATGCATGATCATCTGGTAATATGAAACTGCCCAAGCAAATAAACCTACATATTTCACTCGAAGCCTGTCCTACGGGAACAAGGAATAGCATCGTGAATACCCGTACCTACCACACCATGTTCTACTTCAAATGACCAAAAAGCATTCCGAACATAGGCACCACATTGTTCAGACAATCGGGGAAGATACGCATCCAGGAGCGAAAATTCGCCCGTACTTTCGAAATCAACCAGTATTCCGTCTGACCAAACAGCAGTGCCGCTATGTTCACAATGGGAAAGAACTAGTGACAACGTCCACGGTTATAAAACGGAAGCCATATAAAGAGAATTGCCATGACGAACTTTACTTCTCAAGATGCCCTTGAGTGAAAGAATCCGATAACTAGGACCTCAGCTTAGGCTTTTGAATACAACGACTAGAACACCACATGAGTTTCTTAGGCACGATCTTTAGCAAAACGCAGGTCCAGAGGATCGCACGGTTGACTGAGCGGAGCGCCGCTTTCAGACAAGAGAAGATAAAAATTGTTAGTCTACGGAAAGTATATCGCCATTCTTGTCCGGGAGTGGTCAAGTGGATTGAGCGACTGTCACCCCAAACTGACCAGCGGCTCGAACCCCAGATCCGTCGATCACTTTGAACCTAGACGGTAATTCGCTTTTACTCAGTCAGTTACTGCATCTGAAATATTGAGGCTTTGTTAGGTTCTATGATACTCCAAATTTCAGGGTCAAGGCTGTTGGTCCCCGCCACCTTCATGCTTAGTATATGTTGTGAAAGAATTACACATTTCTATCCATCAAATGCCTCTACCATTTGTCGGGCTGGCATTTTAGGATTTTACATCGTTTGCTGTATGTAATACCCTTGGAGCCGAATCCACGAGGACATAACAAAGCAGGCTATGTCTAGAATATTCATCTTTTTTGAGGCCTATGTGACGCAGAGTTTTGTGTGATGATCGTCTTCGATTGCAGAGATTAAAACTGAGAAGAACATCAACGGTTTCAACGCTATAGCTGATGTAAGTAAACATCCAGAATTCTTGCCCGTATAGGATGCATAGGTGGAGATAAACGCCTGAATTCAGCCTATTCAACTAGTCAGTCATTATTTCGAACATAGGTCGCAAAGTGATGCCAAGAAGGACAGCGTTTCCTCGATCGAACAGGAAATCTCGGGTGTTTGAGGACACCGTCAGAAATGGGAGTTTTGCGCTGTTGGATAAACTTTCTTGGATGGAAATAACTAACGGACAGGTAAGCCCAAAATTAATTGTTCTAGTGGTATCGAATTATACGATCAGATGTACAGCAACCATCCGAGAAACGCGAGCTTAATTTTCGAGCAAACATGCATACTTAGTCTCACTTATTTATTTTGTAATTTTGATTAAGTAAATAGATTCAATGACCTGTCTAAATTCAATAGTCGCTATTGATAGTCTTAGCGGGAAGGAGAGTGCAGAACGACATGAGGCCCCTTTTCTCATTTGATGGCATGTTTCACATAGAATTTCATACTTGCCAACTGTCTTAATAAATTCAATTGAATGCTAGTACCATAGGTTCAAAGCATTGAACGATTACATTACATTTAAGCTTGGAGTATCAACGCGACAATGTTTTTTTTACTTTAAACATTCGTAGCTCATAATTATAAGCATATGGAGAAAATGGCAACCATCGGCGTCTTGCTGTCTGCGGAAGAAAAGTTTCTTTAACAACTTGCGGATATTCTTAATTCACATGTGTTCGTTCACATGACTCTTTGCTTGTTCTTAACGCATCTCGATTCTTACCAATTATTTTGCTGAATTTTAACTAACCACCTCGATTCCAGGATATAAGTGCACACGTGTACGTAACAATATTAAGTTCAGTCCCTACATGCTTCACTTACGAGTGCATTGAAAGTATCAAGCCCCATAACCCCAGGGGTTCGCTAAATTGGGATATACAGAGACCGGCAGCAATGACTATGAACCATGAAGTAGCCTAGTGCCACTTACCATCTCACTGGATAGGGCTTGGTAACGGGCCGAGAGATAGCAATGTGCTAATTGGTAAAATTATGGGCTTGGTCAATTATTTCATTTCAAACTATTGTTTTTGTAGAACAGGGACAGTACACCGAAAGAGGAAAGAGATTAACTGTCACGATCAATACACCGAAAGAGAAACACCTAATGGAAGTGCCGCATCTGATGGCGAGAAAGGAGAAAAAGAACGAAAAGCGAATGCTTTCCGTTTTGTGAGCGAAATTATATATAACCATCTCATTGAATGCACTCAATACTTACTTAGGATTTTCTTGTGTAGCAATTGTTTCTGAAACTCAACTGATGATGTGCTTGATTAGAAATTGGTTAGACTGTTATTAAAATGGGCTGCTATTCGGGTTTGAATTCACTGTTTCGTGTGACGAGAACATGTCATCTGAAATCTGGACCACTAAGTGCCCACTATTTGAATGAAATAAAAGCATAATAAAAGCACGAATGCCTCAGCAGGAAGGTTCATGGAAGTGTTTATGACAAGAAATTTGACAAACACTAGTCCATGGTATGACTGAAATCATTTTCAACAGAGCTGAGGATTGCCTTTGCCCCAATACACCAGTTACTGTCAGCCCAATTGTCACGGTGTGTTGCCGTTATTGACACTCAGTCACCGAGTTTGTGGTCTAAAACCACCACATCAACAGCAACAACGACCACAATGACGGGACAGGAGGAGCAACTATAATAATAACAACAACAAAAACAACGACAGTGGGAACAACAAGGACAAGAGCACGAAGAACAGCAACGAAAGCATGCGCATGAACAAAAAAACTTGCAACATTTGAAACCACTATTGTTATGGTCATTACTACTGCTGCCAAATAAGAAACGTTTTCATTCAACTAAGTTATCTGACAACGTCATGCAGGAGCACGGGTACCCTGAAATATTCAGGTCACTCTTTCACATGTGCTGGAAAGAGCCTCGGCCACAATGTCCGCAAATTACTGACCTTACAAACATCCCGGTTGACGTGTTAGTTAGTGGTGGGCCAATGATCTCGGATATCCTTCCGATATATTTGCTGACATGACTGAATTTCGTGGTTTTTATAAAATCCATACGCAAATGAACAGGTCCCATTCCCCGATATGGTCGGAGAGTTGATATAAAAGCTGAAGAGTAAAATCTAGAGCTGACAAACCAATCAAAAATTTCTAGCATGTTACAAACCTTGGATACACCATATGAGTTTCACTGGCATGTTTACCATAGCATCTGGCCAGGTTTTTGCAAAATATGGTAACCGAGAAGTACGAACTTATTCTAATCTCCAGTGTGAATTCGGACATAGTAGTGAACAAGAGGCAAAAGATCAACAAATGCTTGTTTAATAAAGTATGTAGCAGAGGTTTGGCAGCAGTTAAATTAGGTAATATAATACGATTTGCAAAATACTGCTGTATCGTATCAACCACGAAGGTGAAATTAACTGATGCTTTTGATTTATATCTTGTCGACTTTAGATCAGTTATGCTGGTTAGAATGTGTCAGAAACCACATATACTTCGTACACTGTGCAGTCGTTCTCTAGTGGTAGAAAAACAAGAATTTTTAATTGAATTCTGACAAGAGCTTCAACAAAGTCAAATTTTCCCATGAGATCCTGGGTTCTTCATAAAAACATTCCATCTGTTTGTGATTGGACGGTTTATTGGGAAGATGTGCAACTGGGTCGGTTGTGTGCTGCAGCCAAGCCACTCCACTGCCAGTGGCTACAACCCCGTAGGTGAAATCACATTGTCATGCATGGAAAACATTGCCGGACGTCGGATTTTCGTGACCCTTAGAAGAAAGGAGTCCTTCAGTGTTCTGGAAAAATACTTAGCTCACTTCTGCTGTTTTGAGAATGGTAAGTTCCGACCTCTTGCCCACTGAACTGGCAACCATAATATTCAGTTTGTCATACTTTGTTTCAAATTAATAATAGCTGAGTTTATCACAACTACAGAAACAAAATTTCCATGCTTTCTGGATAGCATTCAACCACATTAATTCTGACCTATTTTTGTTGCTGCGGAAAGCGGCTCTGGGTCGTGCTATCTCGGTAGTGGCTCAAATTGCAGCAGTGATGCGTCCACGTGCAATTCACGTGATACGATCCGGCACAGATTCGCGCTGGCTTATCTGGACAACTGGTCAATGAAGACCATGGCGGGAGACGGTCATGAAGGCACTTGGCGCAAAGTATTCCACAAATAAGGAGTTTACGGGTTTCGCATATAATTGCATAAACAGGAAATAAGACTCAAAGGTTCCGTACTAGAATCCCATTCCAATCGTTAGCAGCGGGAGTAAATCCATTTAATAACCAAATGGTTTCCCCTTTCGGAAGGTTAGCCTTGCCTGACCGACGAAAATCCTCCGACTAGTCACCATATGATTCTTACATTGATTTATGATCTATTCAAATGAGACTTTAGTGAGAACCTAAGAAAGGAGCCCACTGGTATAGGGACGGTTGGATAGAAGAATACACGGTACGCATACATGAACAACGGCAATAACCGCAAAATCGGTCGGGTGCTTCAGGGGTAATTTTGTTCATCCATTCGTGTGCAAAACATACTACTGAAAAAGGCTGGTCATACTCGGAAGGTGTGCCGTCACTCCAAGTTTAATGTAATGAACACGAAAAACGAGGCTGCAGAAGGAAACTGCAGTCATGTGTCAACACTGGGGCTGCTGACCGACTCCAGTCAGTTGGTTTACCGAAATACTGGGTTCTAGCATGGGTTGCAACATCTGCCCACTGTTAATATGAGAGGGTCCAAATCGATTGTTCCCAACATTGTCCTAGACGTAATCCATCCGGGTATTCCTACCAGGCCTGCTGCTATGCGCACCGATGGCATCACTGGTCACAGTCTCGATTTACTTGATGGATCCATCATTTCGGTACGGCTGCAGCGCGAAGGTGTCGGCATTTGTCTCTCTGGTCTCAGATGACAGTCTCCCCGCCTTACGATTGAATGTCCTTCGTGTTTTGGATCACTCCATATCACCTCAGACGATATCATGTGCTACCTCAGGCCAATCAGCAATCCTAAGATTGATCACAGTGTTGCAGTAACAAAGGCCGGATAGCGGTAGATCCGGCGATAATGTAAGTTGATAGGGATCTGGTATTTTTTAAGCGACAAATGTTCTAGTATGGCCAACGGGAAGGTTTGCTGAAGATAACAAATTAATTAAAGAAGGAAGGCATTATTTCCACTGATATTTTGTCCGTCTGAGCGACTCCAGTTTTAATGGCAATGAAAAGTGATGGCCAGATCGTATTTGCGTAACCACCGACTGAACCTCAATCCACAGTTGTGCAGGTTTGCTTCTATTGCAATGGAGACCGAGGATTTCATGAATTGTATGCTTGCCAAACCGATACTTCTTGAAAACTGACCAGTGGACTGTATACTTACAAATCCTACTATCCTCAGAATCCAAGCTATTGACTAAAGTTACTACTGCATGGGTTTCTTGCGTTCGAATTTCCCCCGTTGGCCTCCACGTATCAATTGACATCATACAAGCTGGCATAGAGGAGGTGGTTCAAGGGTTGGATGGATTACTGGCATACCAAGATGGAGATAATAAGGAAGAGCATGATTCACGACTGAAACTCGGACTCAATTGTTTGGCCCAGCGGAACGTCTGCATCAACGCCACCGGGTGTAAATTCCGTGTCAAAAAGATGGGACTTTCGGTTTTAAAATCAACGCAATACGTTACAATTCAGATCCAGAGCCCTTGGAGCCACTGATGCGAATGAAGTCACCAAGGTTGTTCGCATGGCTACTCGTGATTCATGATCAATTTTGCAACAAGTCCACACCCGTTATTCGCAGCTCAATCATCAGACGAGTGGCGATGGACCGACGAGATTGTCTGCCGCAGCTTAATCAGGGACGTTGGTGATCGATCGACGCTAGGTGTGTCTGCACCAGACAAACCTACCATGCCAGTCGCAGATGCACCCGGGGTGGGAATCGGAGCAGTTTTGGAACGAGAGGGATGTCCATTTATTTGCACTTCCAGTCCACTCAATGCAGCAGAGAGTGGATATTCCCAGACACAGAAAGAGGCCTTCGTTTTATTCTGGGCGATTGTCCATGAACACCAGGCTCTTCAATTTCTGTTCAATCCAACCGGATCCGTGGCTAAATCTGGGAATGTAATAATCCAAAGATGTTTTGACGCCGTACAACTACGACTATCTACTTCGACCCTGCAAGGCGATCCTTCCAGCCGGTTCCACGGGTGTCCGGGGCCTACTTGTGTAAGTTCATCAAACGTTACCACTCCTCAGTCAAATCGCCCATTAGGAAGGGATGGCAACCAAAGGTGAAGCGAAAATACCCTCAGTTTTTTCGCACATCAGAAAGAGTTCAGTGAGCAACCTGACAGAGCACTATCACTTGATGTTTTGAGGAAGAGTTTCATTATCGATGGGACCCCGCAAATGCTTGTCATGAACAACGAGTTCCAGTTTTGTTCAACTGAATTGAAATGTTGTCTAGGTCGTTGGATGTGAACCACTGCATACAGCCCCGGAAACGACGTGATGTATTTCGCAAATCATTTTGAATGTAAATGCAGGAGCTGCTGTGGGCTTCTCGTTGTCTTCGGTTGCGCAGCTTAGGTTGGATTCAATTCAATGCTTGTTGCTAATTCGTGTCTGTTTGCCATTGCGACTGACAGATTTTCGTACATGGATTTCAAGTCCATTTACTACACAGGTGATGAGCTAATCACGCGTTGATATTTATTTGTAAAATCACCTACTTATTATGTGACTGAAAGCGCTCAAATCCCAGGTTGTTTTTGCAACTTGATGTGTTGAACTTCGTGAAGATTTATAACTAACGCAACTCAACCTGAGCATTAATACGTATCATTGCTGTCTAATTATAGCCGAGCCTTCGCATTTTGCTTTCTTTTCTTGCTCAGGTTCAAGTAGCCTTCGACACCAATCCGCTATTTCTCTTGACATAAGAGATAGCCAGTCAGAGCTAAATTATCTGGTTTGCTTAAGCTTCACTCTCCAACCCGATTTAACTGAATACTGTGACTATCGCAGGAGCATCGCATGTCCGGACTATTAGGCACCAATTTGGGTCGTCGCACTTCGGTTTAGTTCCTCATATCTCTCACCGCTGTTCAGGGTAGTATAAAGAGCCCCAAGCATCGCTCGGTGGTAGTATCTGATACTAATCAGTTTAGTTTAGTCATATTTACAATTTGTGTATACAGGTGCATTATAGTCATAGCTCGACCAATGAGCATAACGTTCAGTTCCCGGAAAATTGCGGACGAACAAAGTGACGTTAAGCGCAATCCGTGTGCCATTCAGCAAACTGTTTGTCAGATGCCACGCATTGCAAACCCGTGAATCACTGGAGATGCAAGTTCAGAGAAAAACCCAATCCCGTTCATGGCTGCCGTTGGACTGATTTCAGAAACCTACCGCAAAACAAACAAATTCACTCGCGATTTCAGATTTAATTACTCAGTATCCACAAATAGTTACCTATAAGTCAGTTGTGAAAATACATTTTGATAATTGAATACTAATAATTTTGAAGACAAATACTGATGTTGAAATTGGTAAGTCGGATTTCCCATTGAACACATGATAAACATAATGGGATATGTGTGAATTTGAAACACGAGACGGAAATCACAGTCGCACCACATATAAGTTGTGTCTCAGATGAATAAGGAGTGTTACGTTCTGTTCTGCTTGATTTTGTGTGGCAAGGTATCGATCTCCCTTCTGGTCATTTCAGACTATAGTTTCTTATATATGGTAAACCAAATGGTAGTAGGGAGAGACAGAGAGAAAGGGGGGATAGAGCTAGAGAGCAACGACGGGAATTAGAGTAGGCAAACCATCGACTTCGCTCATTCTACCACTTGGTGAGTCACCCGTACCCAACTGAAATCATCTTCCATCTCCGACCGCTCAAAACCCGCCTACTCAGTCACACAATAACTATCACACTCAGTGGTCATGCTACTGGCGGTGTTCGGAGTGGTGACCCACGGGCTTCGATCTCCAGAAGTTGCGCGCTGCCTCTTGTTCTCCTGCTGACGCGCGATCCGGCCAGGAAGAAATAAGATTGCACGGACGGTTTTGTGACTCAAACACCGACCCACATGCCCTTGTGACCAACTGCCAGGTAATGATGTGATACGCACACCACACACACGTCGCCCAGTGGAAAGATAGCAAAGAAAAACAAGAAGCGGATATACCACTCCACTCAGCGCGATCGACCAGCTCGCGCGCTTGTTTCCCACGTGAAAGGTGGACACACAAGTCACGACAGAAACAGCTCACGTACGTGTCTGCTTCGTCGACCACCTGAGTCCCACAGCAATTTGTGAGCGGATTAGAGTAGGCTTTCCTAAACTGGTCGACGTGTCTCCCCACATTCTCTCTCTCTCTCTCTCGCATGTTTTGTAGACTGTGCACGTGAGTATGTGCCTGTGTGTATGAGCTTGTGCGCTTTGTCAGTTCATAAATAACTGAACTCTTTGGTGTGTGCATTTGCGCACATACAAGAAGCTCAAGTGAGCAAGCGGATTGTTCGGCAAATTGACAGCCCGTTACCACCACAGCTGTGACGACATGGGCAAACTGCAACTTGAGACAGGTCTACACTTTCCATGTCAAGGTCACAAAGTCCACGAATAACCAATCGAACGTGAGCGTCAGCTTCACGTTGAATATAACCGCATGTTCATTCTGGGGCAACGGGAGCCCGAATTGTCCTCTATCGTCGTGGTTCGTGGGTGCCCCCACGCACTGTGACCTGTGGAGTTGTTCTGTCTGATGTGTCACTCCCGCGCTTGTGATTGTTGACAGCCCAAAGTTGTGCGCGTGCGAATTCTTATTTTCCTCTTTAACCCGCAGCAATTCAGCAAAAAACAAGAATTTGTTGCTAGAATTGCGAAATCACGACTTTACTCACTCGGCACCATCGAGACACTTGAACGAATAGTACGACCCTAGGAGCGACCGTTTACTTGTGCGCGTATCTTCATATATCGACAAGTCAGAATGACAAGGATGATGGCCATGGGCTATGACGGCTTCAACGAACTTCACGGAGGTGGTTTGCGTCAGGAAGACATGTACGCCTATGTGGTAAGTGCTCATTTGCGACCTGTGAAAAAAGCCAGAAAATGAAGGATTGTTTAATGTCCCTCTTTGATTTGATTTGCTTTTGTTCAGATTTTTCACTTCGGATTTCCTTTTCTCTCTGTTTAGCTTAGAAATAATCATAAGAATCAAAGTCGTGCAGGGTCTCCACAATTCTGATGACTACATGCTGAAGGGTTAGCGTGAACAAGTACATTAGGTATCCATTGTTCAATCGACCATTTCGACTGATCTCAGGTTACTAAAGAATGATTATGGTTCCGAACTTTTCAAATAAGAACTCTCTCGAATCCGTTTCTTGCACTCAATGTGACTGTATCGTCTCAACTCCTGATCGATAAATAATGCTAGAACATCACGGAAATTCTTCCTGTCTTAAGGATTCGAATTCCACAAGTTCGTTTGGGCTGTTGGTATCCACCGATCTTGGGTTTATAAGCTAGAAGTGACAAATATCCTCATTTACCATGCCCCGGTTTGCTTCCATGGGATAATTAACATGGTTGCAACCACTTCGTTGATCGGTGTTAGATGTTTTTGTTTGATGTGGTGTTTCACCAGGCAATGGACACTTTCATGCCTTTAAAATAAATCGTTTGTGATATGCTAGCTAGTGAACTATTCTCGTGGATCACTTCCACAAACGGAATAAGCGAGACGTGTTGTATTTAGTGCAGTCTATCAATTGTTTTATACTATCAACAATCCTTCAATATGCATGCGCTTGTGTGTATGAGCGGATGGATAGGATAACGGCAAGTCCTGCTTCAGGTGCCAATCTACGAAAGGTTGTTCGGTGGACAAACAAGATCGTGTGAATACCTGCGACTAAAGAAACGGAACTTCAGATCCTTGAGTCACAAAGAGAAAAGGCTTGATTAACTTGGGGTAATCGTTATCTTCCAAAACTTGTTCACCTTAAATTTGGAATCTTTGTTCGTGTTTTAGTTGAGAGCACGGTGGCTAGGACATCATACTTCAGGAACCCAAATCTGCAAATCCCGAGTTTAAATCCTTTTACTGCACTTCAAAGACCCCTGTATGGCAACCTTTTTTAGTAGTTGCCGCTTCGTTTCCAAAATATTAGGCGTTTTTGGTGTGGAAACAATGGAGATGAAAGTCGACAATTGATGTATTTATTGCATATATTACACGTAGAAAGGCGCAAACGAGAATTATTCAAAGATAAGTTGAATGTAGTCGTATAGGGTTGACAATCCCTGATCATCGATGGTTTCCCGTACACAGTTGCAATATATCCTAATTAGGCCTCATGTTATTGTTGTCTAGCGGTTGGTTTTTTCTTAACTGGTAGCAGAGACCCTGGTTGTTCGTTTGTTTCTGAAGACGATCGATAAATGTCTTCTGAAACAAAATCAGAGCAAATACTGTCCTTTGCTAGAAATAAATACTGTTCACCAGAACGCTGGTGACAAAGACTGGTAAACCTTTATCACTTTACCACCAACGATTCAGTTCTTCCTCGCTGCCTGTTAACGTAGACCCCTGAATAGTTGCAGCAAATGGGCATGTCACACGTAGTTTCTTTCTACAATTTTTCCCGGTCGATTTCATTATTTTGAGTCATCAGCTCCATTAATCTTTTGTTCACGTGGTCAACCCATAATGTCCGTGGGTCATCTCGGATTTTTGGATGTATCTGAGTTCTTGGTGCAACTGGACAAGCATTCTTTAAAGATTTAGTTGGTACCATTGACCCTGAATTATGGTCAGCTTGACCGGAATAAACTGAGCTAATTTCCTCCTTGTAAGTGACGTAGAAGGAGCCATTGTAACTAATTCAACATTAGAATTAGAATTCCACTAAACGAAATTTTGAAATGACGTAGGAGCATTCGCCGTTGGGAGCCGTCAGATGTGGAAACAAACCACGCGGTATGGGTTTTATCTACTGCCAAAATTGTCCACGCGGGATTGGCTCCAAAGTTCAATCTTACACGTGATCATCTGTCTCGGTCTACAGATTGCCGTCTCCAAAGTAGAAAATACTAAGCGTATTACTGCTGGTCATTTCAGTGGCTGATCGTCTGTCGTTTGACTGGAAATCACAAATCACCGAAGGGCTCCTTCGCCAATGAATTTCTTGGGGCAATGATTCCCAGCACCGCTGGATACTGGTACAGCAGACCTTTCAACCGTACACATGAAAAGTACCAAAATATAACTGTCACTGCTAGCGTTAACCAGTTATGTAGTGATCAGTTTACATGTTGCTGCAGAGTTGAGCAAATTTCCGTATCCACCAACAACCGATTGGAAGAATATGAAAGCATTATTCCACGTGACTGATAAAAAGCAGATTTCGGCAGGTCAGAGGTCGTTTCTGAAATACTGCCTAAGCAAGGGACACTCGGATAATACTGATGAACCGTTTAGAATCATCCATCCCACTCGGACCAATCTTGTAAAATGAAGCTAAAAGTGTTATCTTTTGAGTGGCTGTTGCAGGAACCATAAACGCACACCTGACTTACGTAAACAAAAATACCTTTACCACTGCCTAAGGCTGCGGCGAACATACGTTTTAGCGTAACCAGTTGTTTAGTGTACAATGCAATGTATAATGAAAGTACCGGGACTACACGGGTAACCGAAATGGTGATTAATCTACAGCAATGAAAGCATCTTTCTCCTTCTGTTTTGTTTATAATTCTCGACCAATGTTTCGTTGGCTATTCAGACGGTTTATTGTGATTGGTTGGAACCCGGATGAGTTATCCCGAGGTAGAAGGTCCAGTTCAATTTCTTATTTACAAATGATATAATCACTCTTATTCTAATGAATCACGTGTTATTGCTACTCGTATTTACACTCCCAAGACCACATTTTCTGCTCCTTGTCTTCAAGACGTGTGTGTGTGTGTGTGTGTGCACATGCACATGCACATGCTCGTTTATAGATCGATAGATGAACACATCGACGAGTACCGAAAAATCCTCCAAATCATTTTCTTTCGCGGTTGCATTCGTGCTCAGCACGTCTGTCTCCAAATTCTGTATCGATTGTTCCTCGAGTTGGGCTGATTTGACTTTGATTGTCATCAGAATCCAACTACCATTGATTGAAACTGTGACAAAACGTGATTAGACTATCTGTACCCATTTATCGATCACTAGAACGATTCCAAGAAATAAATAAATAAAGAAAAAAAGAAAGAAGGAAAGAGAAAGGGAATTGCAAAGAAAAAAGCAGTGAGATAGCGATCAACAACTTTCTCCGCAGCCCAATATCTCGTAAGTCCGATTTTATTTTTTTGCACCAACAATAAGAGCAAAAGTGACAGGGAAGCATAAAGTTCATTCACTACAAGAATGGGAACAATTATTTTCGTTGACTGTCAACACCAAACAGAAGAAGAAGACAACTTCTCTCAAATTTATTTTGCTCCCTTTCTCGGGATTTTGTCTATTAGTTCTGCTCCAACCATGCAAATTGGGTGCATCTGTTACCATTTTTAAATATTTCATACTTTGGCAAATTATTAGCTATCAGGATACGATCTGAAGTTGCTTAACCTGATTTTTTTGCGTTTACATCGACCCAACACAATTTTTTTCTAATCATTCTATTTCCCTCGAGATTGTTTATTGCCTACTTGGAGCTACACTGTTTATGTCCCACCCCGAAACAAATGTTTTCTGGATCGAAATTTGCCTGTTTAGCCGATCTCGTCGATTGCACTTTTCATTGTCTCAGAGCCGAATGAACGATCGTATCTTTTGCACTTGACAGGATGCTCAGTCGAGCTATTTCATCCTAGCTGAACAAGATCAATACGTGTAAAGATTGTAAGAATATTTTTCCCCGTTTCGTGGCGTTTTCACCGTTTCGTGGCGTTTTCACCGTTTGCGAATTGTTTTTTGTTAATGCTGAATGTTCACTTCTCTTGACAGTTGCACAGATCCACGCGATTGGATGTTAAGGTGGGTGCTAAAACATTTTGCGCGCCCTAAAATTGTTTCACCTAGTTAGGTAGTTCTGACAACATTTTGTAGCCACTGACGAATTCGTTCGATTATTCGCAGTCAAAAAGCTTACTTGTCACCAGCGTACCTACACAATATCGATTTCTGACTTAATTGGACCACGGGTTTGATCAACTGCTGCACTGGTCCCATATTGACTGATGAGTAAACGGGTTGTCACTTCGGAGGTGTGAGACTGTAAGTAAACGATTGTCGCCAATTCTGGTGATAGACATTAAATGACCGTTACTGCTCCTGGCTGAAACGGACCGGTTATACGACTACCAAGTTGCGGGCCATCCCAAATTTTGAACCTATTGGTTGCCAGTTAAAACAGCATGATACACTGCGATTGTTTGATAGGCTCTACTCTTATTGTATTTATGTTAAGGCACGTTTCAAAAGGTGTACGGTCAACAGTCTGCGTTGGCAAATTGTCGTGTCTCATGCACAGTGGAAGCTGTGGCCATTCGTCTTCACAGTCCTCCACTGTGCCACCCTTCAACTCCCCTACTCCTCCCACCACCCAAATGCAAACGCTGGACCAAACGACAATTGGCACAGCATATTCACCCGTTCTCGGGTTATGAAGGGAACACCATCAATCCCCATCCCGCCCATATTTTTTTTTCCTGACTAATTCAATCCCTTAAATTTTTTCCCAGTATATTGTGATGGAACGGCATGAGTAAGATTCACCGAAAACGAGCCTGTTCACCAGTGTTTTCTCAAATTGCATTCAGTTTAGAATTTGAATCACAAAGCCAAATCGAGGGTTTCTGAATGGGCCAACCCTATATTCATAATTCGTTTAGCCTCTGTGCTAGTTCCGGTACAACTGACGGGATAAAAAGTGGAATTTCCAAAGAAATGTGATGAGTGAACAGAATCAGAATAGGTGAACGGCGTGTGTGGTGGTTTTGCTCGTCAGTGCCACATTCCGCAATACGGTTGAAAAACCGAACATTTCGAATCAGTTGACGGCATATTTACCAACTAAGTATATATTTTAGGGTTGACAAACTTTGTCAACAAATTAGACGTTACTTTTCCACATTTCTAACTAATGGTGGTATCTAGTTACTAAGACCAAATTCAGCTGAAACATATCCACCAGTTATCCCTAACGCACAGTAGCCTTGAACGACCAGATGTATGATATTTTATGTGCCTCAGATTTTGGGAAATTTGGTGACGGACTATTTGTGTGTTTGTGTAGAACGTACTAATCTGTTTTTTTTCTTGAGATTGCATTCTCGTGTCACGTGGCGGTAAGCATTATGCCTCAATTTTCATTCGCTCGGTTGTCTACCGGAGACGGTACGTGCAATTGGAAGCTGGGGTATGATTTCAACAGACGAGAAATGCAGTAAAATTGGCATGGAGCGAATTTCATTAGTTTTCTCCTATTGTGGAATTATCATTTCTTGAAATTGTTTTCTCTCGAACTTACTCTGCGAACCTACCTTCCAAGGCTTCCACGGATCCTTCTCGTAAAGTTTGCATGGTGTTGCCTAGGTTCATCTTGAGTGGTACTCGATGCTTATTGGTAGTGGTTATTAGTCTTCAGGTTCCCGCGTAAATTTTTGTTTTACTAATCAGTTGATTATTAAACCTCTTTTTCGGTCTTTTTAATCTTATGATCTAAATCTACGCCTGTCATTGTTCGCCTTTCGAAAAAAACTATTCCAAAGTGAAAACAGACAGGTCACGTGACCTCAGCATACCCGGTTCATAAGTCGATGCTGTTTAGCAGTTGAGAAACTCCTTTTATGATCTCACACAGCCGGTAACTCCACCCATGCTCTGCCGATTCATGGTCGTCCAGTAGACTCAAATAATGCTTTCTCAGCCATGGAAAGTTTCATTTAGTACATACTGCAGTATACATGATTTATGATCAGTAATAAAATTTTGTTTATTCCCCCAATTTTCGGAAGTATATTTTAAAAATTTGAACACTTACTTAATTGGTTGAAGACAGTGAATGGCGTTTTGTAAGATGAAGTATTCGCTTACGCACTAAACCGGGTAAATGATCTGTCAGCAGGCGGAGATTTGTCGGTTCGAATCCGGCTGGTATCGGCCGAGTCTGACTCCTCATACCATCTCAGAACGTTACAAAACAGTATTTGCTTTGGAAGTCGTTCTAATTATGTTCTGAATGACCATACGCACCAGCTTTTTTCCCCAGAAATGACTTCATCTCTGTTTTGGCGTTTGTGTGAACATGTCTTTAGTCTCATTTCCAAAGCTCTATGCACTTGGATGTTATTTTTTCTTCTGTATAACCCTAGGATGTTTCAACTTGTGCTTGTCTTCTTGTATCGGGGAGCATTGAATGTACAAATGTGTGCATTTGGTGAAATGGAAAGCATGTCATGTAGCAGACGTCTACAAAGAAACTCGTGTTTTTTTTACTGAAAATTTGCCCTCCTTAACTTTGTTTCGTTTTGTTCAGGAGATATTTTCATATGAGCATGTGAGTGTGCGAGTTTGAGTATATGGGTGTGTGTGCTCATGTAGGCACCTATTTCTTACAGTTTCATAATCAGCTTGTGTTGTTTGTGCCCCTTGGAAAATACGTATCTGACCCTAAGACTCGGTGAGCATCAGAAATACACTTTCCTGAATTTCAGCTGGCCTTTCAGTCAATCAACTGATCTGCCGAGGGCTGATCTTGTACTGGAGCTCTGCTGTTTTCATTGAAATACTAAAATTTGAATGTTTGGGTGAATGAACGTGGTAATAATAACAATTCAGTTGCATTGATGATCGATTTTGAAGATGATATTATGCCCGGTACACTGATGATAGACATCGCGTACATGAAAAGGATTCGCGTCACTCCTTGACGCAGCGCACGTACTAACGAGTGCAAAAACGTGATAATTCACCATACAGCCAAGGCATGGCCTCGATGATTATAAAGTCTCTACCGGTAGTTTTAGTGTACGCCTGCATGCACAATATAAATGAGTTGATGGACTTATTGGCCAAAGACCTATGGGATGAATGCATGCAACCAATAGGATGCCGTTCCGAACCTGATGATTTTCGCTTCGTATAGATTATTCCAGACCGTCTTGCAATAAATTCGTTTTAATGTGTGCGTTAGAGGATAGTCCTATATCCCAGCATCCTGTCTCGAGAAAGCACACTGCCACCCACATCTTGTGGCTGACATAACTGTATACAAAAATTGCCTATTTATGAATTCTTAGTGTTTGTATGATAATGTGGTTATGCAGGAACTATTCTAGGAAAGTAGATTCATTTGTTAGTCATGGGTATGTTTCATGTAGCTTTATTGAGTACCGTAAATGATTTTCGAGTCATTAGAATGTGTGTAACTTTTGTTATCAGTTTAATGAGAGTGAACTGTTGATTGACAAATTGTGTAACGTTTTATTTTGTTTGCAAGTGACAATTCATTGGTTAGGATATATCGAAGATGAAGGGATAACGTCGCTCCTCAGTTTTCCATATATTGTACAACTAACAACTCGCGTCAACCATTCATCTCGTAGAGTTCCTCCTATTTACGAATCGATTTCCCATGTCCTTGCAGTTGTTTTCTTATGAGGATCGACTTATCTGTGAATGTGTGTGTATCAGTATCTCCACACCATTCCTTACCTTCCTCCCGATTAATGTATACTTATCCAGAGGTTCGATTTGATTTACCAGCCACTATATTCGTGCTGACTGGCACGTTGTGGACGGCATCTTCTTCCGTGGTTCGCGTACCTCATCACAACGTGGAAGAAGAATTACCACATCAGACGAATCATTAGTGAGAACGAAGAAGTTTTGCATTAAACGTGGTCCTACTGGCTAGTAATTTTGCAGAAATTGCTAAGTAGAAGGAAAAAGGCATGGCGTTTTGGTTCCTCCCATGGAAACCAAATTTCGATCGAGCTCATCACTTTTAGCTGACTCAAAGTTAGTTGTACACATCTCAACGTTGGTCTTCCGGTATTTCGTTCCGTACTAGGAGTATGAACACTGAGGAACAAACATGCCCCTTGCCATCTAAGACCCACATCGCTATCTGGGAAAATCGATAACCATTACTTCGAAACTTGAAGTGGCACCGAATCATGTTAACCATTCGACTGAGAATGAACTAAAGTCTATCACCAAAAGTTGTGTCCAACTTCATGCTTCCGCTGACGTATAACGTCCCGTGTGACGACAGGGCTAAAAAGGCGAGGAAAGCGTTGTCTATGAAGACGCACCATGATAAAAGCAGTCATTTGTGACAATCACACAAGACAGTATGAATTGTTTGTCAGTGTCTGTCTCGACTCCCGTCCCGCCGATCATCATGGCAGGTAGACAACAAAACGGTTGCTTGTTGTTTGCTGAGAAATTGTAACGTGTTCACTCGTCTTTTGTGTCAACGATTCACCGAAATCGAACGGCATTGTTTTCGTCTTTCTTGTCCGGCTCAAGTCAATCTGTTGGCAGCTGTCTACCGAAACTAACTATCAGATGTTTAGATTAAGTCTCTTTTTACATCTTCCATATTCCACTCCATATTGAGGCCATAGGTGGAGTGAAGTCGGTTGAAATCAGAAGAAAGAAATAACTCACCATACTTCTCCATTTTGTGAAAGATGGGCATGATTTTCTGGGCCTTTTTTCTATTTCCCAAACCAAGGCGAAAGTAATGTGACAAATTGGATTTTTGGCTAGAATTAGTGAACTGATTGAAAACAAACATTTCCCTAATGTCACTAGAGTAATTGTCTTGTGGCAAGCCTAATAATACCAGAAAACGACCGTTTGCGCAGATCAAAATCCGTCTGACTTCGGAAATTCGTATCAAACCCTCGTCCTGAGCGAAGACAAACGTGTAAAACAAATTTACCGGTAGTCTCGGTGTCTACCAACATTCGGACGGTAAGATTTGCAGAATACGCATTGATCGCCGGTCACTAATAAGGTGGGCTAAGATCAGTTTTTACCAGGCGGTTTGCAAAGTTGGACTTTTCAGTACAAAATATGTGATTCTAAGCCTTTCTAATTTACAAGTCCAATCTTAATACTTGTCGAGATTGGTGAAATAGACTTCTAGGATGGCAGAACGTGGCTAGCCCACTGATATCCCAATGAAAAATGTGGGAACTCTTTAGAAGTCGATAACAGCCGCTGAAATGTTTTCAGCACATTTTGCGCACTGTAGGTTCAAAATGTTGTTGGAAAGCGTGCAGGTTTTGTATAGAAACAATCTTATTCCAAAAGAAAATCGCTAAGTGGTTTTCCCTACGGTCGTAGTTTTTGCTACGGTCATAGTTTTTGCAAATTATGGTTAGCGCATGATGCTCAAGAGATTTTAAGCGTATTGCTTAGTTGAAGACAAACCGGTGACGGAATCCATGAACTCTGGAGTTCCAGGTAACCAAGTGAAATCTGTGCTGGTCCGAAATGCTAATGAACCGGATGGCAGTGGGTTGCTACCGACTCCAGCAGTGACCCGCATGGCGCGAGTCTAACCTCGCGATTTCGGGATAACGGTGGCTTAATTATCTCTATCACTACCGGTTGCCAATCAAGTCATATGTCGCAGTGTATGAAACGGACCTGGATTTTGCTTTTGTCAATCCAGAACACTCACTATGAGGACTTACTGGGAATGTGTCTACGTCGTTTCAAGTGTCCGCTGGGTTAAGTCCAATTGTTCTAAGAAAAACTTAAATATATGGCCAACAGGTAAAATGTGCGAACCCATTGTTGATAATTGGTTAGGGATCTGTTTGTAATACCATTAGAATCAGGCTAAAACAGCACCTGGGTAATGCTGTATTGACGTATCAGATATTGTTAGTCAGCCGTCAGCAAATATATATATATATATATTATACATATATATATATATATATACATTATACATATATATATATATATATACATTATACATATATATATATATATATATATATATATATATATATATAATCTGAACGAGATCACTTGTGACGGTATTATTTCACATGCAATCTACCGCAGTATATACTCTAACACTGAAAGCGACGGTACGGTCAAGTCACGTCGACCTCACGGAGCCTGTAGTGTACCTTTGAAATTCTGAATACATTACTAATGTTAACATTTGTTAGTACAAACAACATTACGGAAGTTTGTCAAGGCCAGGGGATAGGCATGATTAAAGATAAAGAATGTGATGTAACCATCAAATAGAAACTGGACTAACGAACAATGTGCAAGTTTGATCCAGAGATTGACGAATCAGATAAGCAATAGTTCCCAGTCCCGTTGGCCGGGAACGTAAAGCGCGAAGTTTAGGATGCGATGCTGGATTTTCGGAAAAGAAGCACTATTCACTTTTTTAACGATAATCTGAATAAGCAAGATGGAGTTTTCATTAAACGAAACTTTCTCTTGAAATGCGTTGTTTGTATTGCGCAATTGTTTACCTAAATTTGAGAATTCTCTGATGCAATAAATTATTTATCATACGATACTCACGCACAACTATTCGTTAAAGAATATGAAATAATTTTACTGCTGTTTCAAACTCCATTGACGGTGTACATTTACAATTTCGTACAAATAAGAGATAAGGTGTACCAGGGAACATGTAGAAACAGTGAAGTTGTGGATTCCAACACGGGTTTTATGTGTGGAAAGAGCAACCAGACAAAAATGTCCATTTTGGTTGACTATTGCATCTCAATACTTCATATTCCCAATCTGGCACTAACTTCTTCGGCTATTTGGAACAAAGCATTATAGTCCATCCCTAATGTAATCAGTAAGGTATCAACGGACTCCCATTGCCTCAAACTCCATTTGTTCTTGTATAAACAAGTTACGGTTTTTTTTATTTCCATAATTCTAATACCTAGATCCTAACTTTGATCAGCTTAATCCACAGAATTTGCTATTAGTATCCTGCCCTGATTTTTGCATTCCATGTTATGTCATCTGATAATAATTGATTCTTACGCAGATTTTTAACCATCGAAATTCACAAACACCTCGCCGGCTAATATTGACAGATATTGATCGGACTAGGTTCTGATTTCTGGTCGATTGAAACATGAATAGACGAGAGTAATCAAAGTGTTTTCAAATTCACTGTTATTCTGGATTGATTTTTTATTGTCTAATTTATCCCATCACAGACAGTCGAACGAGTTAAGGGAGGAATAGTTTTCTTCGCGTTTCTGACTGACTGAATTTGACTATTTTGAAATGACCAAAAACAGGCAGCACTGTCCTAGAGCGTAGTGTTTGAAAGCTCACATAACTAATGAGTCTCTGCTCGCGATCACTGTGAAACTAAATAACATTCGTTGGTGAAATTCGCGTCAGCCTATTCGTAGGAGATAATGTTCGTGTAACGTTAGATAATGTGAACAGACCTAGCCCTCGCTGTTAACGATATCACTGTTACTGATTGTATCTGCTGGTGTACTGGTAGCAGTGTAGGAATAAAACTAACACTGTTGCACATGATTTGGCTACGGTTTTTGAAACGTGATAGTACTACTTGGATTAGTGGTGACCAAGCCGAGTGACATCGATTGGCTACCTTATACCCACTCCTTTTTCCATCCGTCGTCTATTCATTCTTGTCTTAGATGACTTCTTTGTCATCTTCTGTTTCTTACCCTTATAGAATCCAGTTTATTCAAACAAATTCTCGGTCATGGCATCTCTCGCGGTATCGGAACAAGATTCTTCCAGTGGTGCCAGTTTGTGTACGGAGCACGTAGAGAACAGCGCAAATAAGATCTACGACCCATATTTCGACCATTATCTAACACATGTGGGGCAAGCCACAATACCGAATGAGTCGGATCAACTATCCCTCACAGATTCGTCATTCGATTATCCGTCCAGCCCAAAAGAAGTACTCATCCACCCGGCATCCGAGCACACACCCACTAGAGTGTATCCGCGTTTGATGGATTCAAACACCTGCGGTGAGTCGCGTTCGGTCGAATCGCTAACTTCGACTGGACGAAAAAGTTTTCATGATTTGGATACGGCTCCCTCGTCACCGGTCGAGCTATTGAAAGCCGAACCACTTTTTCCTGAACAGCAGCAGCAGCAGCAGCAGCAGCAACAACAACAACAACAACAAAGGCAGCAAAGACAATCACTTTCAGTAATGGCATCCAAAGCTGTGCCAACACCAACAACAGTTAAATTCGTGACAACTCCATCACCACCGTTGCCTCAACAACGCCACCACCAACCAACCACATATCAGAACACATCTTCTATTCAGCTGGTACAACAACAACAACAGCAGCAACAACAACAACATCAGCATCATCACCAGCAGCATCAACACTCACCAGCGGTGTACAACCTTCCTACTGAGATCTCCAACCAAAATGCATGCCAGTGGACTTCGACTATGACAGACAACACAACTTTTGGATCTACTTTTGAACAACCGGTAAATTGTGATTCTTTTGGTGTCGTGAGCCGGAGAGAGGAACTGGTTTCAACACAATCTTCCGTGTATAACCAATCTGCTGCAGCGGTGACTACCGACATGTCACAGACTTACAATGCTAATTATATGTATGAGACACCCAATGGGTTTTCGTATGCTGTGACAATTGGATCAGACGTGCCGAACGTGAACAACACGAACTGTGATCTGCAGTCATATCCAGCACGAGCTGAAGCATACACACAAATAATCAACGGAAATACTGGAATATTGGTTGTTCCAAATCGATCCAGTGCAGTCGGTATGCCAATAGGTGTCACGGCGATCGGAGCTAATGCAGCCATCTCCGGTTCCCTCAAAGATAGAACAAGTCCAGGGGCCTTTGCAGCCAGACAGACACAAACGCTCACATGCACATCCCTTCCAGTTCCTATCACATCATCATCAAATTTACTCGGTCATCCTGACAGTTTGTCCAACGGAGTTATGCAGCACAAAACACAATTTCCAACCAGTATTCAAAGGTCAGTTCCCCTGAACGGACTGGGTTCAATGGGATCGCAGTTAACTTATCTTACTACGTCTACCACCACAACAAATACAGGTCCACTGGTTGCACGTGTGGCTGTGAAAACTAAGAAAACAGATATAGGATTTCAATCAACCGAAAAACCAGCCAATATACACGAGTTGCCTACAATTTCCATTCGTCCTGGTCGACTCGGTCGTTCAACGAAATCCGGATCAGCACCACGAGTGAAAAAACAAGCTACACCTTCGCATACGTGTAATACATGTGATAAAGCTTACTCGAAGAGTTCACATCTCAAGGCTCACATGCGTGTGCATACGGGTGAGAAACCGTTCTCGTGCACATGGCCCAGTTGTTCGTGGCGCTTTGCTCGCTCGGATGAATTGACACGCCACTACAGGAAGCACACCGGGGATCGACCATTCCGGTGTAGAATGTGTACTAGGGCATTCGCTCGAAGTGACCACCTAACATTGCACATGAAGAAGCACGAAACTAGTCCGTAGTCTGACATATGCGATCAATGTTGGTGATTTTTACTGTCAGGTATTGTGCTGTTGCATTATTCCCACTGTTCGGCTACACTATTTCCGAGGAACGTCTGACACCAGCTATTGGGTTTTGGTCGAGCTTTGATCAGTCACCACCAACCTCGGTATTCGTGCTTCCAAATCTCCTGAAACAGGCATGGAAATGCTGTTCGCCTGGACCAGTCATCCTGTTGACTGATTTCCAGTTGCAGTGATCCCTGAGTGCACTTGGTCTATTACTAGTTGCAGTAACACTGTACGCAGCCCCCAAGTAGTATTTCAACATGCATTTATTCCCCTAGTGGGATACTTCATGCTTCCTGTTGACGTAGTCAAGTTCTTATATTTCGTTATCTGGTTGGATGTCCCGGTTTTTTTTAAGAAGACAACAATCTTTGTGTTGGAGGTCCGTTCATTCCCCTCCGGCTCCCGTCTCTCGCCCAATCACCTACCCATTTCTAGCAAATCGTCCTGAATTCCATCTGTACATCACTTCACCTTCACTATCATGTGCACAGTAATCCGTAGTCCGATTTAATTACATATCACAGACTTGTAAATTTCAGTCGGAAAACATTTATTCAGGTGTGTGCACGTACATTGTGATAAACTGTGTTCCGAGATCGGTTTTGACGGCATCTGTTCATCGCTTCTCTTGTAACTGCTTCCCTATCGGTGACCGCTGCTAGCGACACTTTTCTCTTTTTTGTTGTCACTGAGGACGAATTTGCTGGAATTGTAGCCGCAAAAAATCCTCAGTTCGCACGGGACATCTTAGTTCAGCAGTAACGTGGATTGGACTCGTTGTGAAGTCGAGCAAGAATTGACACATGTTCACCATGACCGTTCTACATATCTGTGAAGAACATTATAATCGCTATTTCACAACGCACTTACCATGACATGGTTCCTTATAACAGTTCACACTTATCTGTCTCCTCTCCTTGTTTCTCGTTGCCATTAGAACACCAAAAGAAGTAGTCAATTCACCTCTGGCTGTGACGTATAATCTCCAACATCAAAACTGTCAACTATCATCACCAAATTCAAGCACACATATCATTCCTATTCACTTGATACGAGGAATTTTTGAATGTTTTTTTATGTTGTTGCCGTTAAGAGCTGCAAATATTATTTACTGTCTGTTTTCCTTCTTTATGTTACGATTTTCATGTGTTTATTATTTATTATGTCGCACTGATGACCCATTTACCTGTCTAGTCTCAATCATCATCGCGAATCGGGCGTACGACTGCACAAAGCAAACACACATTGTCCTGCACATGCACGACTTTCCTTGTCAAGTATGAACTCTGAGGCCAAGTTTTTCTGGGCCTAAAAGCAACAAGCGTGTTCTTTTTTAGATAAACATTCTTTTCTCACGAGTGTTTGTTCGTTCGTTAGTCAGTCGTGACTATTTGTTTGGACAATAATAACTTTCAGCCGGATTTGTATCGCATCATCCTGTCAATCTTTCTCCCGCTTCCTTCCGTCCGGTTGGTCTAGGTTTGCTCACTTGCGAATGTAGAGCCAAGTACGGAATGAGATCGTCAACGTGATTCACTACTGTTGCTCCATCCTCATTAATTATTAACTCAGTCGTTTACGCAACAACTTCCATGACAATTATTTCTAGGACCATGTTCTTCAGACCAATATTTGTCCCCACTGCTGTCCCACATATCATTTTTTAAGTCATTCAATTCTGACTTATGCTTCTCTTGCATCCGATGATCATTGATTCGCCCATTTCGCAGACTCCCGTCTCACGAACCATCGCGTCTGTCACTGCACATCCTTTTGTTTTATTCTTTCACGAACTCATCCACCACCACCTTCCGAGCTTTCTTAACTCATGTTGTTCGATTTTTTTTCATATTTGCTCTTTCTTCTATGGACTTTGTTAATATCACATGCGGCAAGATGTTCTTGTCTTGCAATCTGATGCTGTGACCTTACCGCAAACATATCGATTCTGTCCTTTCCAACGACAGTAATCCAGGCCGAGGCTGTGTTCAAGTGCTACTTTTGCACCGAGTTCTATTCCGACTGTTTCGTATTTGCATTGTACTGTTTCCCGTTCTGCTCATCCCTTAAAATGAACAACACTCGGCACATGCTATCTGCAACTTTCCATTTTCTACGAGGTCTCAATCTTCCCGACACGATCGCCTTCCAGTTTCCGTGTTTTTACTTCCCATTCTATCACTAGTGGATTTTGTCTATTTCCTGCGGACATTTGCCACCCTGATTAGTGGGTAAAACGCAGTTCGAGGAAGGAATGCAATCCTACCCCGGTACACCTCACTGTTACGGAATATTCGATTTGGTGTATAATATTACAAACTGAAATCGGTATTGAACGGGCAGAGGCAAACAAGTATTCATTTTTCTACACCACAGCCGCCCGAAATCATTTTTTAAAGCTGTCAAAATTATCGACTGCGTTCTTGCACGCTCACTTTGAATCGACACACCTATAGCTCTGGTCCTCACACGTACCCCTTTTTCTTGGTCCATGAAATTTCAATTTGTTTATTTTTCCCTTTCTCATTTTCATCATATCAAACGTACACAGGCTCTTCGTTTGTATTAGAAGTTGGAAAAGACAATTCGACCACGTTATGCTCTTTTTGATTGCAAAAAAGCAGCTGCTTCTGTTACGTATCTGAGACTCATTAACGAGAGTCCGAATCGAATTACCTATCGGTCGTCCTTTGGTTGCGCAATAAGTAGGTGGGGTTCCTATTTTATGGAGCGTATGAGTCAACATGGCACTTAGAACCATCTCAAGACTCGCTTATTGTTTCCCTCTAGCACAAGGGTTTTAAAGTACATTCCACGGCCAGTAAGGTTCACTGCACTAATGAACGGTACCGGCAACGAGAACCCTTGTTACTGGGATCCAGATATCATAATCACCCGAGCAAAGGAAGACTAAGTAGGCTGGTTATCACCGTTCTTCAAATGAGACAGAACAAGCTTCCGGGTTGGGAAAAAGGGGGGCTATCGCCGTTGGTACGTGCAACTAGTTACCGTTTTTCATTCATAGTAACGTTTATGAACGGAATGAACGTAACTGCTGCCGTGGTTGGGTCAACAACTGCCAGTTTGGGTGCATCACAGACTCTCATTTGTGTTGTAACACTTGGCGGCCTCGCAGAGGGGCGAAAAGAAACACTGAACACGCAGTTGAAAGGCAAGATCACAAGTTCAGATATAGAAGTTCGCTAAGATGGTACTTAGTGGAATAACTATAGGCTATTCAAACAGCAGTGGTCACATCGCCGACTTCCTGTGATCGATGATTTAGTCAAAGGCTCGCGGTGGGGTCCCTTAAGCCAACTCTCTACTTCAGTTTGGGCAACCGGTTAATATGAGGCTCGCACAGGAACCGTGGGTCCCGATGACAGATAGATGAGGAATGGAGTAACTCTCACGTGCTGTGAATTCTGTGTTGTTTCTTCTTTCCTCTCCTTCACTCATCGTTTTCGTGCTTCGCCGTGGTTCCGATGGTATCATGATCTGCACTTCAATTTGTGCAATATATACTCTATGAACGACATCGCCGAAGTATTCGTCGGGTCTGCTCGATGAACAGGGGTTTTCGGTGACGAATCCATCGCTGAGTACCGCCAATAAATTTCTGACCATGGTAGTTGGTCCCTATCATTTCTGATACACTTGGTGTAAATCTACTCACCTTCTATCAACCCGTTTTGAGTATCACGCCGGACAAAGCTGCAAGAAAGGACGTGAAGGTCCGAAAGTGAATGGTGCAAGAACTGATTCCACTGGGGTGGATTTTGCCTTCCGCCTTTGTTATTGAAGTCCAAATCACAGTTAGACATACTTAGATTCAGAGCATAGAAGAAAGGACAATGCCAAGGACATTTCGCGGTCCACATGCACAGCTCCCATGCTCCATAAAATAAATCAAAACACAGGCCAGGCAACTGTGATTGATTTTAATCAGCCTGCCTTTGAACGAATATGTAAAGAGTGGACCTACAACGTCGGGAAAAGATTATAATGCCGTAGTAGTCAACATCTGGAATAAAGTCCAATAACAAACACATTTTGCGACAGGATCTCCACTGTTCACCTTTCACTGCCATATCCTTCTCTGTCTCTAGCCAGTTAGCTGACAGGTTTTAAACACCAACCACGAATATCCGAGACATCGGATCTGCCCAACAGAGCTGTACATTTTCTCATTCCACGTTTTCTTCAACTCTGTGGGAGAAACGCGAAAAAAGGCACGATGCGGTAGACGAGTGTTTGGCATACGCAAAGGGTGGCCAACCAACGTAGAGTCTACTAAGTTTCACACGCTGATATAAGGTATTCTCAGAGTCGGCACCAGTACTAATTCCTGACATCTACACATTACTCATGCCGGTCACGTCCCATTCCAACTCCTAGCCATCTACTCACGCTAGAACATTAATGACCAAAACTTAAACCCCCGACGAAACTCCCTCTCACAACATACTCCAATGTCTTGCAATCGGACAACGGAACAGCGCAACTGCGGCACCCTATACACCGACTTTCAAAATTTTTAAGTGAAATATCAGAACCGACGCCACAAGTGTTTCAGTCCAGCGTAAGCTGCCCGAGCCCTTCGATATACGCCATGTTTACCTCTAATGAAAGAGCTACCAATCGTTCGGACACGCAGCTCTACCAAGGTGATTGAAAAGGTCAAATATCGTAAGGTTTTTCTTCATACCAGTATCAGGTTGGCGCATCTACTAGTCGTCCCAAGTCTGTAACAGCAACTTTGCACTTGAAGGTGCAAAGCACATACCGGACCGAGCAGCCGACCTCGAGAGTCTAATCTAGTGGCATGTTGTGTATTGTCCGTGGATTCGAACAGGCACAAGACGTCATCTGCGTAATCTAGATCACAGCTTCTTACCATTTCCCAGCGCTGAAGACCTCCTAAAGCGTCTTCCATCACCTCGTATATTACGAACTTGAAAGGAATGGAAGATTGGGACCCCTCTTTGTCGACGCCCCGCTAGTCGTATTTAGATAAACCTTGACGGGTTTACAGAATACCACCCTCACGAAGACACCACAGGTATGCAAGTATAATACTCGCAACAGGTTTACGATCTTTTTTGGCATACCCTTCCGATGGAGAGCACTGAATAGTTCTGCCTGATCTAATGAGTTGAACGCGTCTTTCAGGTCCGTAAAGACTAAGATCGTAGGGCGGTGGTGGATGTGGCGCTTTTTTGAGTGTTTGACAAAGAGTGAATGTCTGGACGGTGCAACGCCGAACTGGAAGACATCCGGCCTGCTTCTCGCGGATGTTACTCTCCGCGAAACGGTGCCTAAAAGGCGATGGGGCAGCATTGCATCCGAGCTAAGACCTTAGAGACCATTGGAATTAAAGTAATATCACGATGATTGCCACCGGCATATCCGTGTACCCTTCTTAAAGATGGGTAAAATCTCCCGGAATCGGTTGCTTTGCCACTCTTCAGAAGTTGGATATCCAACTCCACTTTCTACTTCGTTGGTGAGGAGGGGGAAGGGGTTGCGGTTCGACAGACACCTCCCAGCGATTCGCCGCTCCAGACGTCGGCTTAAATATGTCAGCGTGCGGCCAGCTAGAATGAGCTTTGAAGTGTTCAACCCAACGGTCGAGCCTTTGTTTTCTCCCATGGATGGGCTCTCCAGTCCTACCGCACACGATTTCACTAACCGAAGTTCGACGCACACCACTGTCACGCATAAGCTTAAACAATCTCTGACTGTTACCTGATGCGGACGCCAAACTTCCATCACTTCGGCTACCTTAACTCACCACTTCACGGCCTCATACCTAATGTTATTTGTCAATTAGTGCTGCACCTGTTGGCGCATCTTTTTCATCTCCTTCCAGTTAGGGAGCTGGCGTTTTTGCTCCATTAGACCCGCGATTTCCTCGCGAGATCCAGTGTCTTTGGTGGACGGCTAAATGTCTAGGACACAGGCCGAATCTGCTGCCAAATGCGTAGCCTGCTTAAATTTTGATCCCACTTGATCGTCTTACTTTTGTTGCTCGTGGAGTTTTTAGTTCCTCGTATAGTTTCCTGCTCGTAGCTGTTGCGACCAGCCGAAATCAGACCAAATTACGTTCGACAGTCCAATTTCGGTTTGCCACCTGCGTCGATGGCCATGTCAGCTGCAGCAAAAAACGCATTTTAAAACTAACACATGGTCCGATTCGTACGTACGTGGTAACCAGTTATGATCCTACAGTTTCTGGACAGAACTGACGCCAGACGTAAGCTAACTGCGATACTGGTCAATCTGAACTCCAAAGTACCTGTAAGAGTTAAAACGCCCCGTCGCAGTGCGACGAGAACTGTGTCCGAAATTTGTACTAGATAGGAATAAATGATTATCTGCACAGAATTGGAGTAGTCTTTCTCCGTTGTCTGTTCGCTGAGCAGGCAAGGCGCATCGCCCACCTAAACAGGACTCCAATGCACTAAGTTTTCCAACTTGTGCATTACAGTCACCTGCTACCACTACAATGTCAGAGCGTTTGCTCTTCCGAACAAGAATGACGAGCGCATCATAAAACTCGTAATTTCGCATGTCAATGCTGCACTCTGCTGGGGCATTCACTGAGATGACAAATAAACTACGCTTAAGACTACTATCCTTCCGGACGCCGACTGGCCCCTGCATCTCAAGGCGCACAAACGACTGTTAAGTGGAATCCAATCTAAAAGGGCTGCTTCAGCCTCCTCACTCAACACTATCGCTACATCACGTTGACCCATAGCCTGAGCTACTTCGTCTCCTGAAGTGTACAGGAAATATCTTGACGAGGCATTAGGTGCAGTTAGTTTAACTGATCTACTCTACTCGAATCCTGAATTCGTGTTTCACCCACACAGCAGACATTAATCGAAAGCGAGTCCACTGTCAGAGCCGAACACGCCTGTTGGCCAGCCTGAGTGAGTGTGTACATCGAGGAACCCGAATTTCAGAGGCTGATGAGGCTTGAGAAAATGTGAGCAAGCAGATTGCAGACCATCTACTACACTACGCTGCAACGAACCGTTGCGATTATCGGGCGTGTTATCAGTAGGGGCATTATGGCTAGGAAGAAGGGGCAAAGAGATTGGATTCGAAACAATAGACAGATTGAATAACAAAGAGGAAACTGTGAGCAGTAGTATATTTATCACTACCCATCCCGCTCGATGCAATGGGCAGTGCGGTCCTGATTATCCTGCGCGACGACCGACGCAGTATAGAATTATTTATAGGCGTGTAACTCATGGGGATTGATGGACAGTTGCTGCTAGGGAGCCCAGCCGCTAAACAGAAGAATGATTAGGGTTTTCAACCAAAGCCTTTGGTTCTGACAAGAATCTAACCCCAAGGCAGCGTTGTACAGCCGAGTGGAAGCCCATCTACTTGGATCAATTATTCTTCCACTCGTCTTTCTGACTGAGCTGCTAACTCAGATCAACCCACGACTTGGAGGACCAGGAGACTACTTCGTCAGGCCTCTACCTATTGACTCTCCAGGCGTAATTGGATCTTCGGCTTGAGATAAACCATCCTGTATAGCTCGTTGGGTCATGGAGGCAAGCAAGCCGTCACCCCACATCAAGGTGCAGTCTCACTGTGACATTCAGTATGGTAAACGAATCTTCGTCCCACGCAGCACGTGACCAAACCAACGAAGGTTACTAAGATTGATACGCTCTGATGGAATATCCCCATATATTTCACCTAATACTAGATCCTTAACTTCTACAATACTTATGCGGTTACCCTATCCAATCCTTGCGGTACGAGGTAAGCATCGGTGATCGAAAACCTCCAAGCGACGAACGTTTTCACCATATAAACACCACTTCTCGCGACCGCACAACAGCACACAGCGCGCTGCGACGCGGTGTACACGGTCGGGAACAGAAGACGGGTGGAACAAAAGAGGAAACTATGAACAGCAGCATAATTAATCACTATTCAACCCGGTGGATGCAACAGGCAGTGCGGTCTTGATTATCTTGCTTGACGAACAACGGAGTATGAAATTCTTTGTAGACATGCAACTAACGGAGAATGGTGGACTGTTGCTGGGGGGTCCAGTCGCTAAGCGGAAGAACGGTTAGAATACTCAGCCAAAGCCTTTGATTCTCACAAGACCCTGTCCTCAAGACAGAAAGATGTGGCTGAGTGGAAGCTCATCCACTCAGATCAATTATTCTTCCGCTCATTTTCCCGGCTGAGCCACCTCCGACCCGGAGGATCAACAGACCATCTTGTCGGAACTCTACGCAGCGACCTCCCAGGGATGATTGCATTTTCGGCTTGAGATAGGTCACCCTGGATAGCTCGCTGGGTTATGGAGGCAGGCAAGCCGTCACTCCACGTCAAGGTACAGTCCCGTGACTGTTTGTGCAAAATAATAGTGAAAATAATAATCCCTTAGAGTTTGTTACCATAACGCTCATGAAGTCAGGGTTCACTTTGAGTGAGAACAATAAGCCGTCTGCATCTTCAACCGTTAGCCAGAAATCATAAAACGTACTGAGGACTAGGAAATTTTAATTCAGACTCAATGCAAAACAGTGTGAACAATAAGGAAGGTCCACGGAATAGAGCTTTGGATGAAGCCTGTAGAAATACCACAATGACAGACGGTTTGTGAACCCGTGAACTTGTTTAATCATTCATTTCTTTTTCAAGCAGCTGAGCGGATTGGCATTGTGACCATGAGCACCTAACGAAAAAAAAACCAATGGGAACTTGAATGAACAGTTATATGGTTAAATTAGCTGGTTGTAAAATTGTGAGACGATTACACAAAATACGAGCAACAAAGGCGTGCGAATTACTGTGTATCAATGTGATATTGATGTGAATGACCGGTGGTGAGCAATCAGATAAAACACTTGTCGTTTTAGGACTTTCGATCCACGGAATACTCGTCAACCTGGTGGTACGTGATAATTGCCTGTCACTCGATTTGTCGTTACAATGGGAGTGTTGAGACCGTATGCGGCTCTGTGCCATTCAAGGTTAGGCTTGCAGGAAATCATAAAAGCTATGTGGCATCGCCCTTCCACTGCACTTATGCATAAGAAATGTGACAAAAAGGAAAAGAATGAAAGGAAACCAATGACCAGAATTATACAACATGGAATAGTATGAGATAAAGCCCCATTTTCTAACCTTATGAAGCCTGGAACTCGATGCATAAACGCTGATCTCAAACGAAACTCGTCCCGCTAGGCAGTCTTCCTAGCCTACAATGATATTGGACGTCCCACGTAGGGTTCGTAAACATCAGGGTTAACAAAAAAATCAAGGTATGCTTACAATGCAGTTTGACATAAATAAGTCCGATGTTAGGACGGAGAAGACGTTGACTCGTTGAACTCTTCAACGAAACCAGAAGCCGGGCGAATAAAGTTAAGCAAGCAAATTACATGAGATTGACTTCGCTTCGTCGCATATGATCGTGTTCTATTCAGCATTTCAACGCGGATCTCGGAAGACAAAGTATGTCCAGCATCCCATTAAGGGTTCCTAAATTGATCAAAATCGAGGTTGCAACAACCAAATATGACAACAGAAGCACGTTCGAGGTAACTTCGGTAATTGTATTCTCGAACAGTTCAGACCCTTGATTAAGAGAAAACATTTTCACACCAGGCGTTCATGGCATTTCGTACCAGAATCTCGATTGAATCACTAGGAGTGTGCATGGATAGCGAGTCCATTTATGAACCACAACGGCAATTTGAACGGGAAAGTATCGGGTACTTACATCAGACGAGAGGTGATAACCACGAAACTTTTAGTTTGGCTGGGGAAATTTCGTTCTCTCGCCCATGCATGATAATGCTTAAAGTTACGACCGTGACTTAGGGCACGTGTCCTCGTTCGGAAAGTTTTCTTCGACTAACCGACGAAAATCGTTCACAAATCACTGTTGCGGTACATAAGCGGATTAACCAACTATGCGCACTTCCAGTGATTCAAATGTGATTTCGGTGCAAGGGATGATTGGACAAGGTGGTACCGGATGCCTATATATAACCAGCAGCAATAATGGCGAAGCCGGTCATGTGCTTATGGGGAAACTGTTCGCTCACTTTCATATGATACTACTTGCAATCATTTAATGGTATTGTTTACCAGCATAAACTAATAAACCAACCAGTTAAGAAATAGCATTGGAAATATACGATCCGACCTGAATCGATGCTCGCGAATGACCCGCGTTTTCTCCGCTGCAGTTCGCCCCGTACTCACGTATGGGTGCGAAACCTAGTCATTGCTTGTGGGTTATATCAGGAAGATAGGAGTATTGGTTCGCATATGCTTGCATCAAATCTTCCGCACTAAATTGGAAGAACGATTGGCTAACGACGAAGTAAAAAGGCGATGTCGCGATAGTGAACGGCGATCTTCGTCCATCGTGTAAAAATATCAGGTAGTTATCTTAAGAAGTGACCAAAGTTCGTTCCATGCATTTTTCTTGAATAGCACACACTGCATCATTTAAGCTTTCAGGAGGCCGTTTCAACATTTCGCTCACTTCCAAGAGTACCCACGAACTCCGCGATATTCAACAACAGTTACTATATACATGCTATATATAAAATATATATTTAGCGGAAAGTGGAATAAGGAAGGAGGAAAAATAATAAATCATGTAACCCAATTGTTTTTTGTTTTCAACTCGCATTTTGCCATTTCTGTTGCTTTCGGTGTTTCTTAAGGACAACAAGTTCTACAGACAATCTACACATCATTCGGTCTGCTGATTTCGGTTTTGAAACACATCTTTCAAAGTCTCCAACCAGCAGTAATCCTTAATCTCTTGGGCCCAAACCGGAAGGGCGGGAAGCATCAACCGAGGTCAAAACCGAAGCTAACTTCCTCATATCTATACACCAAGTCACAAATCGTTTCTCTCACATCCAACGGTTTCTTACTGGTAACTCGGATGAGATGAAGCAACTTGAAGGAATTTCCCATGGTGGCAAAACATCCCATCTCCAAAGCACGTTGAGATCACCAGCAGTTATTTGTAGGATTTCTTCTACCGATAAGAAAAGAGCTTCGGAAGCATTGATAAATGGTAGTGGTGTATCATAGCCCCACGAAAGCTCGAATCGATCGTAAAATAGAAGCGCTGACGATTGAATATATATATATATATATATATATATATATATATATATATATATACAATGCTGTACCATGAGCCGGTAATTGGAAGGCTGTCGGTTCGACTTCAGTGCGTGGTGTCGGTTTTTGAATGTATGGTTCGTAACTGGATTTCTTATTCTATAAATACAGACTTGCACCCTCGTAGCGTCGCCGTCCTTTAAGCTAACTGTGCCTAAACCATACAGAACGAACAACAATCACATATATTGATCCCCTTTAGAACTCTCGATCCATTCGCACTCCAGTGGTGATAAGCTCACGTTTTTTGTCAATTATTTCTGTCGTGTGAGAAAAACTTCGTCTCCAACTTAGCCTTCATACTCTGATGTTTTCAGGAACATCGGTCGTTCCAAAAGCAGATGAGGATGCTATGATGCAGTAGGAAATATTCACCGATATATAGTTGAGAACAACTGTTCCAAACAGTTCGACCCAATACGCAGTGTGGAACGGAACAGGGCCAATGTTTGTGTTTGCGTGTGTGCTTGTAGTAACGTGTGTTGGGAAACCGTCTTTAGAGGGAACCTCAATGACCACGTGACTTAAGCGAGTGTCCGAAAATCGTCTACTGTCAGTTAGCTGCATATGTCTAAGATTCGTCACAAATGATATGATCCTCATGAAAAAGAATGAATGCACCCAGTGTGATCATCTTTATCTTCACAACCAATGCCAATACTAACACGGATATTGCAAATGAAATAGGTTGCCATCGAGTCAATTTTCCGGTGTCACGCACCCCTTATTGAATACAACAGAAGATCTATTTCTATGACCGTTTTCAAAAAGACGTAATGGAAATTAGAGAGTGAGAGAACGGTAACTGTTCCCACGTTTTTGCTGACCGATTTCTCTTGTCCGATGGAAAAAATAACCCAAACAACGGACAGAGTATCGAAAGAGATTGAGGACCTTTGAGGGGCAGGGGGAATTATAGAGAAAACAGAAACCCGCGCACGCTTTTCGGTCAAGAGGTTATTATACACAGGTGCACTGCAAACACAAACGCCTCGCCTATTCCATCTATAAGAGATGAGGGAGGTGAGCCCGTTGAATGAAGTAGCAATTTAGGCGTACGGCCGGCCACACACGTGGTCCGTACTTGCATGTGCACCAATACTCATGATAATAATAGTAATAATAACAACAACATCAAGCGCCAACAGTAAAAACAAATCCAGTTCAAATAAACGAGTCAAGATACAGAGAGTCCGGCCACGTTTGAGAGTAGTGCAAAAGACTCGTAACAAAAACCCGAATGAAGTGGGAGAGAGGAAAATACAAGGCTGGAAAGTACTACCAAAATAAGTATATGATGCGTACAGAATTTGTGAATGTGTGTCGATGTTCGGAAGTAGAAAAAGACGCAGGAGGAAAATCATGCGAAAGGGTGACGAACAGTTCCAATCTTTTATCTCTTTACTTCCTTTAATAATGAAACAACAATGTACATCATTTTAAGAAGGGGGACGCGGCCAGCAGAGGGCTGCCAAGTGGGGAAGTCGACCGGCGGTGGGGGGATTCGAACCCGCGACCTTCACTTCCAAACGCCACGACCTCATCCTCTTGGCCACCGACGGCAAAGAGAATGGAAAACGGTTAGGATGTCGAATGACTCGCTGTTACATCTGACTGGACACTTCTTCAAACTGCCAAATAGTTTGGCAGGAATGACGGTAAGATCAAACTACAACATCCGAGAATTACGGCATAATTATTTTAAAAAGTTGATAGTAATGAGGCGAGTCGCTTAATCTGGATCACTGAAATAACTCAGTTGAGTCTCATGATCGATTTAGTAGATCATCTGCTGTAAGATTGCTATTTTAGCCTAAAATGGTCATGGAATAAAGAATATACGATCAGTAAAATTGTAGGGACAGTTTTTCGGTTTTTCAAATAGAAAAGATGAATGAGAAATGGATGAGGAGAATACGATAAGATAACATGCAAGTAACAGTTTTACGTGGCTGATCGTCGAAAAGTGAGGCTTCTGACCTTGCACGCCGTCCTTTATTAAGGCATCTAGCACGACAGTTGCGAGGAATAAGCTTTCGATTACGCCCAAGAAGTCAAATTGGCATTTTGAGAAAGAAGGCGGTACAGTAGAATTCAATATTAAGAAATGCTTCCTATCCGCAACTTTTGGGAACCAGCTCCCTGGAAACCCAACGGACTTGGTCCTTGTAAAACAAAAAATATTCTCTAAGGTTTGAAGTGTTCACTGAGATGCTTTCAGGGCTAACTACGCCCAACAGCCCTCAAAGATGAATCTTAAATTCGAACAACTGGTGACTACGGATCCGATTCCTCAATTCGGTTGCACAAATAAAACTCCATTTTCTCAACTGAATCAAATTAAGAGACTTCATTTTCAACCAATTAAGGCTTTGGGAAAAGATGCCTCAAAATCGTTCACCGAAACAATAAGAAAACAGAGGCAATCCTCAAAGCTGAGGTCAGATCAAGGTTGTGGTCACGTGAACTTATCAATCTGCGATCATTGGACCTATAGATGCAGGGGTACAGAAGCAGACAAATATTCAAACGCCCATTAAAATGCACGCTCCAAAAGAATGTGTCGATGTTCAAACAGAAAAGAATCCAGCTATTTAAACAACAGTTAATAGGACTCATTAACTCAACTGCATGGGAAGAGAAAAAGTGTATATCAAAAAGATTCAATAAAGAACACGCACGACAAAACACGTTAATTCAGGTCAACGGAGCAACCGCGATAGCTTCCTGTCCTTACTTGCAAATCCTAAAAGAATCACAAAAGAAGGGTCGGGAAAAAAGATGGTTAGAGGGGAAGAGATAGAGATAAAGGAACTGAGTAGAGAAACTCGTGACAAAGACCGTTCAGAATTGTGTTATGACCCCATAATGACCTCGTGCCAGAACAGCGCGCATACCTAAAACAAGGACGTGTCGTTCGGACCCGAAGGCAACAGCCTAGATAAAGTTGGCTCCGAGGTTTTTGGGAATGTATCCGGAAGAAGACGACGGCCTGTATGTGTGCGGACGTTATTTACTTCATCAAACCAAGTGTGTGCGTACATTTACGCATTCACACAACGGCGACTCAAAACCGGGCGCACGCACCAGGGTGACTCACCACACGGTCCTCGTTTTTCTCCGGTCAACGTCACACAACGTGGTCTTAGTTGGCTTTTGGTTTTGGTCTGTTGGGTTCGCAAATCGAAAAGCAACGCGGACACCTGGACAGACAACTATCACACACGTACACCATCAATGGGCTGTAGAAATCAGAGTGGTCTATTGCTTCGATATTGTCTTTAGGCGATCATACTGCCAACTGCATTGGTGTGTATGTCCGTGCCTACGGTATGCGCCCCCGTAAACGCTAAGTACGCCACTCTAAGGTCGTCCAACGTGAGTAGAAACGTCACGCGTCTATGCGCAGCCAACACCGGGCTAGTGTGAGAACAGACTTGAGGGCGGGAGACCAAATCAAACTATGTGGTTCCCCAATGCTGTCGGTTAGATGTTCCCCAAAGGAACAGGGCATAGAACGTAGAGTTGGCGGAGTACAAGTCTAAGCATGCCAAACGGGAATGAGGCCATGGCAGAGCGCAAGCGTAACTCTAGTGGGCTAGTAAGGAAACCCCACGGTATATGGCACGTACACGCGACGGATGAGTCACTCGCGTTGGTAAAACGCTTGTGCGCGTTGTGCTTGTCCGTGTGTATGGCTATCCTGCATAAGTGAACAGTGTCGACCAATGTCCTCTAGGCAGGATAACGCGATCTAAGACCCAGGGGCTAATTTTCGCACAAGTAGGCTCTGAATTACTAACCTGATTACCGACCCGTCAACCAACAAGTTTATATTGTTCATTACAAGAGATCCCACAGCGCAACCGTTTTTCAGGTAACAACGTAGGCCACGCGCAGACGGGTGTAGGAGTGTGATTTGAGGTTCTGGACGATAGCGTTTGACAGCAAATTCTATACAATCCATAAGCATTCGCGATGGATTTTATCGAGAGGTAATGAACCATAGCTCTTCAGTTTGCCAGTTTTGAGTCCCCGAAAGTTTCGCTATTGCCATAGCATTTAAGAAGTCGGATAACCACAGACAGATAATAACTGGGCGCGTTTTAGATAGAATTTGACGAGCATACCACTGCCAAATATCATCGCACATGACGAAAAAGTGGTAACCATTGGACGTCAAACAAGAAGACGAACTACTTGACCCTCATATCGTTCTGGTGTCTTGTGAGTCAGACCATTTGGTCAAAGGATACGAGGAGTACGGTTCCCTTCGGGGAGTAACAAGCCCGCAAATACTCGCGGATTCCGATGGATAGCCGACGATGTGGACATGGGGCATAGAAGGACTAGCATATGTTGTTAACTCTATACAATGCTCGTTTTCCTTTACTCTTTTCGCTCGTTGTTTTCGTCCTTCGCCAAGATTTCGGTGGAACACAATCTGTACTCAGATAAGCACAATGAAAAAACCAAATATGCGACGATCGACTTAGACCAATGTTGAACACCTAGAGCCTCAAACAATCGCCGAGAACAGTGACTGATTGCTACAGAATCTACCATAACTGCCAATCCTTTAAACGACGGAAAAAACTTGTAGTACACTTCGCACGTAATTTGTTCACAAAAATCTGCCTGGCATATTAGGATTGCGACTGTGACCGATTGGACCAACACATGATGTTATGAGATGGAGCGTTCGAAATCCAGCAAAGAGGAGCACATTAAAAAAAGTTCGTGAGGTGAGATGTTCTATGGCGCTTTTTTAAAACAGCCGATGTCTTTCGATATATCGAAAAGAATTTTGTGTTTTGAATACTTACTGCAAAATAGCATTCACCAACCACTACTGAAATTTAGCGATCAGAGAATGTACCCAGCGGAATGGAGAATCACTACCAGTAGCATTTCCCTGACAGAGCATTATTTCTTCGACTTTCCCCGCTTGTGAAGCTATTTAATTTGGGTTCCCAAAATAAAACGAAACACAATAAGTAACTGTTTACCATGTAAGTAAATAATGCAACTGAATTCGACCAATACAGTCATTTCAAAAACATCGTACATCAGAATAAACGCGCCCACTAATAGCACCAGTGTATATCGTCTCCAGTAACATTCTATGATACCAACACGAAAACCAACGCATCTCAGATGAAATTGGATTATTGCTGCATTCTGGTTCACAGATTTTCGTCCGGCAAACTTCAGCCGGTCCAACCCGCTGAGGGAAAAGGTGTTAAAAATTACTATTTCATTAACGACGATCGAGATCTCACTGTTGCCGTCCGCATACGAAGTGGTCGTCCGACTGATTATTGCACCAAAACGCACATCAGCCGTGGGCAGAAATATGCGCAAATGAAGAAGGAGCTATTCACAATCATGAACATCTT
>LUCM01006685.1:112906-132783 GCA_008360955.1 Fasciolopsis buskii
CGTGTGTACTATGCCAGGACAAAAGTGAATACCCGGTACTCTCCGATCTCTAGTACTCAGTCTAGGGGGAGATGGCCTAAACTTGATTCCGAACCAACCACCAGCGTGGTACATACAGATAGCATACAGATAGTGCTCATCGTCATTAATATGGCGAAGGAATGTATTCCGCACCCAGGAGGATTGACCTAATCCGAGGGGCGTGTAAACTGAACGATCAGTCATTGGTCATCAATGGGCTACGTGCCTCACAGAAAGTCCTACTGCTCTGTGGGTTAGACCATCTGGCCAGATATTCGAGGTAGGTGCTCTACTTTGGTTTGGGCAACCGGGGAAGCCCCTAGAGGAATCATGGATCCTCATGGATAACCGATGATGTGGGGATAAGGAATGAAAGGGCTGTCATGTGTGGTGAACTCTACACGTCGTCTCTTTTTCTCCCCTCTTTCTCGCTCATTGTTTTCACCCTTAGCCATGAATGCCATGTCACGCGATTTGCAAACAGATTTGTGCGAAATATAAAACATAATAATATAATAAGCAATGCCACGACTGAAGATCCACGCTTGCAACCTCTGAAGCGAGTTAGCGTACAAGGTTATGTGATGGACAAAAAATGCCAGTAGAAATTGCACCCTAACCTAACTTTCATGACAAGCTAATGACAAAAGATGAACTGACTTTTTGGGGTGAGCGTTCACTGGTTCCAAAACAATTCTAAAAGAGGTTTTGCGCTTGTTGCATTGTTTACATGCAAGTAGCAATGCATGGATCATTTCAGCTAGTGAGACCTACTCAGAACAAGTTAAACAGACGGAAGCCAACTGAGCGATATGCAGATAATTTGGGCTGCGGCAAGCAAGAGAATCGATAAAAACGCGACCAGTACCTGAGTGGCTTTGGTAGATTGTGGCGCTGGGTGTATTGTGCTACGAGCAGGATAGTCGAGTGGTGACCATAGGTTATCAAAGTAAGATCTCTGAAATCGATTTAATGAAGACGAAAATTACTTCGAGATAACCAAGGGTGACACAGGATACCATTTCAATTGATTTCTGATGGCGGATTCTAGTTTTGCAAACCAGGATTCCAGCAGCCCTCAAAGATATGGGTTTCTGGATATCACCTCACCAAGTGTGATACCAAATCAAATCTAAAGCCAAAGAAGATAATTAGGAAATGTAAACCCGAGGATGGTCGTCTATTCATCCCCCTTTTGAACCTTGTAATACATCAGACGTGATCGTGGAGATACGCCCGATGAAAGGTATGTTTGAAGGACGAACTTGAACTACCTGGCCGGTATGTGCCGGGTTACAAGACCCAGAGATCCTTCCCCCTTTAGGAATTAAATCAAAACCGAAGAAACGTATAGAGGAACGCAAACCATCGTCCGGTCAGAGCAGCACTTTAGCTTATTGCGACTGGCTCCTCAAAATGGATAAGTTGACCTAGTGAATGTCTCCGATCGCGGCTGCTCGCCCTTGGAGGTTAGCAGTAAGATCCTGGTTGATAGTGATCAAGTTCAATTTCCACTGGCGAGTGTCGTGCATCATATGAAGCCCAAATTGATTTATGCCTTCGAGTTTTCAGTTGTGCTCCTCGTCGCCGCCACCAACCCGTGTATGCACATGGGGTCAGAACATTTCTGGTTGGAGCTTAATCCGGTTTACGAAGGATGTGTCCAAACCACTGAAGTTGGCGGATTGTATGCGCGCTATAAGACGGGCGGTCAGGCAACAATTTCGAAGTGTTTTTGTTAAGAATTCTGCCGCCAGCGCTTATTCTAAAATAGAGCTAAGGGAGCAGTGAGCAAAACCTCTAATCGGGCGATGTACTCGGTTCTCAACCATACAGTAAGACTTATCGGACTACTGCATTAAAAACCCTTAATTTGGTTTTGAGACCGATTTTATTCCAACGCCAGAGAGTGATGCGCAGCTGCAGAAACGCCGTTCCGTCTGCAGCCGTCACTTGACATCATCCGCGACTTGTCCGCTTGGTAGGGTGATGCAGCCGAGATACTGTCTGATCATTTACTCGTAGAACTCGGTTTGCGTAACCATCTGGTATAACGAACATTTTGGTTTCGTGGCACTGGTACTGATATCAAGACCAATTTACGATAAGTGTCCATCAATTCGCTCAAGAGCCGCTTGAAAAGTAGTCAGGTCCTCTCAGAGCACCATTAAGTGGTCAACACATTTGAGATCCGTAGTAAAAGTCTGTGGAAACTTGGACGGTATGGTAATCATCCACTGCACGCTGTATGACCCGCTCGACAGGAAAGTTGAGCAGCAGTGCAGATAAAGGACACCTTTGTTGTACTCCAAACTGTAGTTTGAATGCACAGGACTCGTTAACATAGGTTCAAACACGTGCTTTTGTCCCAGCATAGTGCGAATTTATCGAAAGCATTAACTTCCACAATCCCTCGCAATCTATTGAATGGAGTGGAGCGCAAAAGTCGATGAAGCACGTGACGATGAGACGTTGGAAATTGTGTCGGTGCTCCAGGATCCTGCGGAAGTTAACTACTTGGATGATGTAGCCTCGGGCTGAGAAGCCCCATTGGTTGGGCCCGATGCCTGTATGTCACGACGCAGCGAAACGACTCAGCACAATGTGGACGAAGGCTATTGTGACCTCATCCAACAGATTGATGCCCCTACAGTTTCCGCACGACTTTTACGAAATGACAACAATACCGGAGTGTTTCAGTAGAATAGATATTTTACGGTTTTACAGATCAACCGGAATAGGGTATAAAGTGGCATGATAATTACCGAAAGGCATCTTTATGGATTTCAGTCAGGATTCTGCCCTCACATGCAGCCTTTTTAGACTTCAAACGGTGGATCACATTGGTTAGTTCCTTGAACAGGTAAGGTCGCAGTTCAGCTGCGATTTATAGCTTGTTCGCTGTTTCTTGTCAGCAATCACGGTTATCTTTGCGGACCACGCTGCCTCGCGTCTGAGGTGTTGGTATTCCGGAAGACCAGACAAGTGGGCCTCTTTAGCCATGGTAGAAAGAAGGATGGTATCTTCTGATATTCAATTTCTATAACGGCTTGCTGCAGTTCCCAGTTTAACCACTGCGCCTTGTTGTAGTCTACTTTTAAGTAGTCCCACAACAAATTGATCGAGTCTGCTTTATTGTCGACTGAAGTGAGTACGCCGTTCAATCTCGGTCATTAAAGCTTCTGACTTGTTCCGGAACTTAAGAGGATTCACGTAAAAACGCCTCGAGGAGTTGTCTTTAGACGTCTTGCCCGCCTCAGCATCATGATACACATGCAATTAGCTACTGACGAAGTCCATTGTGACCGGATTACCATGAAGTACTTCTGATGAGCTGCTCTACCGTCGCTGGAATATCCGTGCAATACATGCACGTGTACACACAGATATATCATCATCCTTCATCGTTAAACAAGGCAAGCCTCACTGACCGCCGCCTCTTCCCTAAGGTTACATTTTTCTGTAAAAATATAGGAATATCCAAGACGAACAGGAAGTGGGCCTAAACAGGCGGGAAAAGAATGCTGCAGTAGCCAACACACGGAACACAGTCTGGCTGTACAAATACACTCTTTCAGTCATTCAGATTCGGCGGAAAATGACAAAACGATCGCCACCGTTCACAGTTTACGCCATATCCTCAAGCCAATTAGCTGACGGGTCTTTCGAACCCCAAACAAGAAGACGTGAAACACCTACTTTACCTAAGTTCGCTGTACATTTTCTCATTCCACGTTGCCACGTCAACTGCTAACCTCCACATGGCTACTTCCATTCCTTGGGAGGAACCCAAAGTATAGTACCGTATGGTAGACGAGTGCTCGCCATACGCAGAAGGTGGCTCAACCAACGTAGAGTCTACTAAGTTTCACACGCTGATATAAGGTATTCTCAGAGTCGGCACCAGTACTAGATTCCTGATCTACACATTACTCATCCGGTCACTCCATCCAATCCTAGCCATACATACTACGTAGACATTAATGACCAAAAACCTACAACCGACGAACATCTCTCACAAGCATACTCCATGTCTTGCAATCGGACAACGGAACAGCGCACTGCGGCACACTATACACGACCTTTCAAATTTAGTGAAATATCAGACCGACGCCACAAGTGTTTCAGTCCAGCGTAAGCTGCCCGAGCCTTCGATATACGCATGTTTACCTCTAATGAAGAGCTACCATCGTTCGACACGCAGCTACCAAGGTGATTGAAAAGGTCAAATATCGTAAGTTTTTCTTCATCCAGTATCAGGTTGGGCACTACTATCGTCCAGTCCTGTAACAGCACTTTGCACTTTGAAGGTGCAAAGCACATACCGAACCGAGCAGCCGACCTCGAGAGTCTATCTAGTGCATGTCGTGTATTGTCCGTGGATTCGAACAGGCACAAGACGTCATCTGCGTAATCTAGGTCACACAGCTTTCTTTCATTTCCCCGCTCGACTCCTACATTCTGAAGACCACAGATGAACATATCGCATAGGCACGCCCACACGCACGCTGCTTCTAAGTAGGAATTGTCCAACTCCTTGTCGCGTGGTAAATGCCCGTTGGTTTTGGCGATTTATGCTTATACCTCGCTATCGCTTGATGTTTGTAAACGTGCACTCAATCACTCAGGAAACGATCCGTACGCTGAATGGTTGATTTGTGCTTGCCAGTGGTGGATTTATATTGGAAGGTGTCTCCTGTGGCACTGGAAACATGCGTTGGTTATGTACAGTCGATTAGGATAAGAGTTGATGAGCCCGTCGCCATTTTCACAGCGTTGACGCCGGGTCGAACTCTCCGAGAATGTCGAGTGTCGAGGCATCTTATGCGCCTATCCGGATGTTCCAATCACCCGTTACGATAAGCATATTCCTTTTGGGGACGCGGTTTACTGAAGTTTGAAGCTTATCGCAGAACTCGTCCTTCATCCTACTGTCGGACAAGAGAGCTAGAGTAGAGACTGCAACAACGGTAAGACTCACACGTTAGCTCCAGAAACGAGCCACGGCGATCATTGGTGATATCGGTTGCAAACAGCACAGAGAAGAATTGGTGTGATGACGTAAAGCAAATTCTACTTTTTGATAACCTGGAGTTATGAACCACTGTTCAAGCTGCGGCAGTACACTGAATGTAACAGCAGAAGAACCGATTGTAGGCAATAAGGTATTGTTACCATATGTATGAAATACAACTAACACTTGTGCGCATAGATGCCAAGTTTTATTGGGCCACTGGACAGCAATGGGGTTCATTTAGATGCATAAGCGCATACACGTGCCAAACCCACGGGCGTATGTAAATTGGCAATATATGAGAAAGAAACAGTTGAGTAGGACGGAGGGGAAAGGTGTGAAAAGTTTGTTGCAGTATTAGATATGTTCATATTTGTATGTGTTTTGGCCTCTTGTACTAGTCGGTCGCCTGGTCCAGAGTAGCTCTTTTCATTCGACGATCCATCCCTCCAGCTTTCGCGCAGCCAAGCGCGTCCCGCAAGGCAGCGGAATCATTCCGGACAAACTGGTGACGGGTTGATTGGTTCACACGAGTTTTATTTATTATCAGTGGAACACGATAACGGGCCATGACCTTACTTAGTTTACAGGCCACACTCGCCACGTCTCGGTGCCATCAGCGGGCTTCAGTGGTATTTTTCAAGGAAAATGCTTGCCAGGCAAAAACCTACCAAGCCCTCGACACTACCGCTGCTTGTCCACGGCCATTTATTCGGTGGGTTTGAGTCTATCTTATTCATGGTTAACAACCTAGATGGTGGCTGTCCCCTCATCCAGAGAATCGGGACACGTTAGACAGCATCCAGCTCTGTGCTGAGTCCTGATGGGGTTTAGACGGGCAAGAGAACTTGGGATGCGCTAGTCTTTCCGTCACGTTGTTCCGGATTTTGCTGAAAACCTTTATCCATGAACTCATGAATGGTCCTGATGAGTACAGTCCATCCCAACATTTACCTGTCAAGTATTTCGGGCACTAAGGCTTCCCAAGCATAAGCGGATCTCGTTAAGTTTGCATATCATAACACAATACTGAGTGAGCCGTGGATTTCATTGTCGAGTTTGTGTGCGACAAGCGACCAAAGTTAACGTACGTGAATTTTACGTAGAGATGAGAAACTAAAGATTTTCGTTTTACTCCATTTCAGACCGATTCGTCTACCTGGGTGCAGTCAAGGGAACTCATTACAACCCCGAAATTCACGGAGGGGACTCGGGTGAGGTTCTACACCGGACCTGTCTATAGTTAATCGAGTTTAGTCTTCTTTATCCTGAAATCTATGTATGTTAGTTTTCGGAAAAGGAAGTGCGGCCAGTTGCAAGCTGTCGCGGGACAAAGTGAATGACAGCGCACAGATTCGAACCCGGGATATTCATGTCTAGAGTTGACGATGCTCATCGCCTGGCGACCACTGGTCAGAAAATAACCAAAGGGACCGGAGTAGATTTCCCAGAAAAATCTTTTTATGACAAGTTAGGCTTATGAGTGCAGCGGGAGGAGCATTGTTCATAGCAGCGATAGCCAATTGCACGGGTAAGCGGGAAACGACAACCACGATTATGAAAATCAGGGTGGTACGGAACCCTATAAGGTCTCCATAGGTAAGGTGTGGCGGGGAGCCAGGCGATGGGGTATCGCCATCTATCATCGAAGCGACCGGATGATCTGAGATAAGAACATTTGGTCCTCTATTCGGAGTGATAGACGACTAATCCACTTGACCAGTGCCGGTGGAAAAAGCGAGAACACAGAAACAGGCACAGGCTATCTCAAATATGACGTTTGTCGGGAGATGACAGTGTTTATCGTGCATAATTACAGCTTCCAAGCCATTAAATATGAGAAAACTTTACAAGTAAATTCGGACCACATGAATGATATCACTTTACTGCCAGAATGAGTAGGCAGCAATATGCATGGGGTTTGACTGTATATAAGCCAATGAATAACGGAAAACAAATAACAGACAACAACCGTAACGGGAAAATAAGTGTATAGAGACTGCACCTTATTATCTCGGTTGAATTCAGCTGTAGTTTCCTCCTCATTAATCAGCGGGGACAGAGGCACTTCGACGGCATAGGTCTGGCTGCGTGTGCTCAGGCAAAGCAGATCTGCGCATACTTCTAGTAACAAACCGCGACTTGAGATCTAAATTGTAGACGAACAGAAAATGAATGTTCCATCTAACAGAAAAAAAACATGCAAGAGCGTTATGTAATACTCAGTAATTAGTAACTGTGAAAGCACATGCTGAACCAAAGCAGATGAGTGACGACTAGTCGCTCACTGCAGGCAGCATGGTGAGAAAAGCAAAATGTCAAGAGGATATGAACTTCAATGCAGCTCCAATTTCTACATATTAGTTGTGCATATCGGTATTCCGGCCTTAGAATGCAGCATCTAATATCAGTTAGCTATGAATAAGGCATACCAAAGGAGGGAAAGCGAAAATCTACACAGAGGTTTCAAGGGAATGGCCACCATCCAGGTTGTTAACCATGAATAAGATAGACTCAAACCCACCGAATAAATGGCCGTGGACAAGCAGCGGTAGTGTCGAGGGCTTGGTAGGTTTTTGCCTGGCAAGCATTTTCCTTGAAAAATACCACTGAAGCCCGCTGATGGCACCGAGACGTGGCGAGTGTGGCCTGTAAACTAAGTAAGGTCATGGCCCGTTATCGTGTTCCACTGATAATAAATAAAACTCGTGTGAACCAATCAACCCGTCACCAGTTTGTCCGGAATGATTCCGCTGCCTTGCGGGACGCGCTTGGCTGCGCGAAAGCTGGAGGGATGGATCGTCGAATGAAAAGAGCTACTCTGGACCAGGCGACCGACTAGTACAAGAGGCCAAAACACATACAAATATGAACATATCTGATCTTACAATGAAAGCTTTACACTTTATGCTTATTCAGCAAGGGAACACAACCGTTCCTCCGTCTACTGACTCGTGAAACCGTCCTTCCACCTGATTGTCATATTCTTCGGGTTCTGCAGTTGGCCATGCTAGTTGTATTGCAACTGGAATAAGTCCTGATCTTGTTATCGCACGTTATCCTTGAGATACCATCCAAATATTACCGAACCCGCTTCCACCAGCTGATGCAATTTCTCGTTCCCGGTGCCCCTTCAAACTAGCCACATCCAATGTGTGGACACTGACGCATGTGGGTCAACAGTAGTGTTTAGCGGGCACATTGGAGACCATATCCATCGATGTGTGCTGCGTCCAAGAGACTCGCATTCAAGACTCCAGCTCTGTTATCCGACCGATATCCCGACCTATTCCTTCCATAAAGTTTCATCTGCGTCTTTCCGGGGACCCTGAGTCTGAGGCTTTTAATTTTGCTGGCATAGGTGTGGATCTCGGTGAGAAAGCTGAGGCTGTACATTTGACTGGATCCCAGTCAACGGCCGGCTGTGCGCAGTGTTATGTGACAGTCCTTTAACAGTTATTTGCTTAGTAAGATCGAAAAACTAGGACGGAAAAAGTGGTTCAACAAAAAAAAGAATGTCGTGTCAACATGGCTGCGAAGTGAGCAAAACCAAAATCAAAACCAGTGAAAACTTTTTCACTCTAAAAAAACGTCTTGTGATCACGAACGGAATGGCATGATTTTCTCATCACCATCATCATTATTCCCAACATGCGTTTACCACAAAAAAATGCAGTCGACTGTTTGACAAAAGCAAACAAGAGTATGGGATTGCCTGTGTGTGTGGGAGTGCGTTGGTACAAACGAAGATTGGCTGACAAAGTACGTGGATAAATGGGGATTCGTGTTCGTGTTTGTGTTCCCGAGGGAGACGAATACTCAAATTCTCGTATGCACGCACGCATGCAAAACACAAATGAATTCAAGGTCAGAGAGCTACCTAGTCGAGCAATACAACCTCAGTAAGCAATCCAGATAAATAACCATGAATACATTCTCAGTGATATATTTGCACATTCATTAACTAATTTGTTCGCCCGTTCAATCTTTCACTCATTAGTCAGTGCATTCGTTTATTCATTCACTCATTCATCCACTCACTTATCTATCTATTCGTTCGTCGAGGCATTCATCGAACGAAAACATCCACCCTGTTTTGGTTCGTCACCCTAGGCCCAGGGACTGGTTGGGACAAGGATACGGGGCCACGCTCAAACGATCACGGAACGAGTGAAGTCCGTCATCCACCCCTTTTATACGAAACTGGTTTGCTTTCATGAGAAGGCTTGTGTATTTTATTTGGTTGAAAACAATCAATTCGGTTTCCTCGTGGAAAAACTGTGACTTTCAAGGAGCTTGATGAGTGGGTGAAATTTCCAAAAAGAAGGATTCTATTTGTGTACCAATCACAATTGGAAGGAAATAACAGTAATAATAATAGTAATAGTGATAATAATAGCTTATCAGTATTGGTCTCGAACACTGTTGCAGATGTGAAAACGTACATAACTGAGAGCGAGTGGTTCACAGGATAAAATTAATCGATCCTTAATGATGAGACAGGAAAGAGATGCGAGGCCACAAATAGGGCATTTGAATCAAATGGGTAGTTTTCGCCTCTCTCTGTGTGTCTCTTATGGAGGGGAGGGGGTGATGTTGCGTAAACGCGATGTGGAAGAGAACGGAGATTGATATTTCGGACCTCTTATGTATGCACGTAGGTGAACACACACATAGGGAGAAAGGAAGAAGCAGAAAAGATAAAGCTCGAAACAATTCGAGAAAGCACGAAGAGGCCGAGGTGCATAACGCAGTTTAGAGCAGAGCCATGCGACTGTTCACCAGCGCAGCAGACAGCAGTCCGGAATACTAACCAGCAGTTAGTCGAATAAGTGAGGCTTCATATACGTCCAAGGTCGTGGTGCAAGCAGTAGTGTTATTAGTAGCAATAGCAATAATAGTACGATTTCGAATCACGTCCTGCATGGTTGCTAAGCAACGATGCACGAAAGCTGCCGAGTCTATACGCTGCAGGTCCGCTAAGGTAACCAAGGCCTCATGGGGAGAATGGCGAGAGACAAATGAAATCTGCGTTCATGTCGCCTAAGTGCGAGCACGGGCAGGCGCAAATACACTCACACAAGCACACACATACAAAGGTATAAAAATAGACGTAAGAAGAGCATCATTCGAGGATCAGCCGAAGAAATGAGGCAGTATGGAAAACGAATCAGACAAGCAAGTGACTGACAGATGAGGAAGCCGTAGGTGAGATTGCCTCCAGTGAACAAAAGGTAAGAGGAACAAAATAACCATTATGTAGTCCATGTGGGTCTTTTTCGTCGGATGTGCTCATGCGAACACAACGGAAAATGAATGACCATAGCGAACAAAGACTTCTACTTACGAAGACCAATGGTCTAATTTTAGATAGATCTTCATCCGTGAATTCCCATACGGATCACGTATAAAACCTTTGAAACGAAATTAAATGTTACCATCCGTAACACCAAAGAACAAGAGACGCATATGGAAGCCTTCGTTTCACAAGTAAAATGCAACCTCCAAAGTAAAAGTAATATATTCATCGGGTGATGAAATTGGCCACCAGTGTGAACCATAAAAAAGCTCACGCCGCTTCGAGGTGAAGTGGAGTATATGTCACGACCTTGAGATTCAGCGTAGAGTACTCGACACCAGGGTTCGATCACAATAAGTGCGGAGTCATGGTTGTTCACTCGCCGGTTAAAGTCCACAGGATAGTAGGGAATATTAGGCCAGGCAAAGATGGCCTTCATGCATTCGAGAACTAATTTCTGTTTGATTGCCTTTGCTTATTGCCTTACAATGATGTACCTATTGTTTTTCGTTAGAACCACTCGAGCAGAACGGAAGGTGAGACACCAATCCAAACCAGAGGGCATTGGCGCATGAATAACAAAGAATGTGCCAGTTAGTCAAACATGATTCTATCAATGAACGACAATGAGTCAGAAGCAAGGGCTGAAGCAATCGCCATTGTCGATGCAACCGGCCTCTGGTATCCCGTTTTGTTTCCGATAAGTGGACAAATTAAGCGCCAAAGTCACCAGCAACACCGCAAATTCCTTGAGTGGCATACTATGGAGTAATCGTGCCCTATCCGGTTGAGCATACAGACGTTGACAGCAGCTAATTGAGGTGAACGCTTAGGTTTGAGTGATGCGTCCAAACTATTTTTCCTCTCCCACCAACGTTGCCATTAGCTAAACCATCGCTTCGCAGTTATTCGTGGCATCTCGCACGGTCGAAGATTAGTGAGGTTCCCCACAGAAAGGGTGCGAGTGGTGCTTCGCGGTTTCCAGCACCACAGACGGTTTTTCTTTGGGAACACTAACTGGAGCCTTGGACTCAAAAGTCTCACTTACAAACAGCGGAGCGTTAAGTCAGCTTGAGAAGTGAGTAGGCGCATGCTCATCACTTTGGTCCTGATTATTCTGGGTGGCGAATGATGCAGTATGGAATTTATTGTGTTGGTACCACTCAACGAGGTTTTTGGTTGAGTGCTAATGGAGAGTCCAGCCGCTGAGCAGAAGAACGACTAGAATTCTCAACAAAAGTTTTCAATAACAACAAGAAACTGTCCGCAAGGCAGCCGTAGTGGCTGGGTGGAAGCCCGTCTACTTCGATCAACTGTTCTTCCACTCATTTTTCCCAATTGACTTGCCAGCTCAAATCAACGTTCAATAACTCCTTCGTCATACCTCCATCCATAGATCATCTAAATAGGATTGATTTTTGGCCTGAAATAAACTATCCTGTATAGCGTTGGTGATGAGCAAGCTGCCACATCACGTCAAGGCGTAATCTTATTGCGATGGAAATGGTCTCGTAGCAATGCAGAGATATTTTTCCAAAAACATCTTCGGCGATCGCGACTGCAGAATTAAGTACCAAATTAATTTGTCCAAGATGGCAGGATAAAGAGGAAGGAATAGAAAACTCGGGGAGTAGAGGAAAATAAGACGTTTATGAAACTGAAATTCAGCTTCGTGTTCCCCTATTAACAATGTGCGGTGGAATTCCGAAATTTCCTCAAAACTTTTCAAGTGTACTGTATCGCCTTGATGAGAGGTAATGAAACTTCCGAATGACTCCAGTGTTTTCTTCAAAGGCAAAACTTCAGGAGCATTTCTGACTGAAATCCACTTCTGGTGGATAAACGAGGCCGTGCGAATGGGGGTGGAGAAGGGTTCTGCAGTGTGACAGGTCAACTGCAATAACTGGTGAATGGGATCCACTGAGCTTGTTAAGTTTAACCAGATGCATGAGGTCCCTAGCGTGACCAGTTCTCAATGAAGTCATCTTTAGTAATTACGTGTAACTCTGAGCAAATGTGAACTTCTAAGCAAATATCTGGAACCTTTTTCAAGATGTGAAAGACTATTTCACGTAGAACTAATGCAGGCCTGTTAGATGGAAATACTTCGAACTGGCGAAATGAAAACTGGAGAAAATAGCTTATGTAGGAGAAGGAACTTTTCGGGGAGCTGAACGTGACAGGAGATCCCTGGAGATCAATACTACATGGAGTGCACGCGAACCATATAAAGAAACACGGCGTCTTAAAATATAAGCAACACACTCAGAAAGGAAAACAATTTCAAATACGGTCCATTTGCACTTTAATTTGTTTGGATAGTTTGAGAATTGTGGACACCACGGACGTTGGTTCACAAAAATCGTTTTAATCAGTTTGATCACAAAACATCTGATAACAAGCTCAGCTGCATAGCACTTGACGGTCATATTCTCTCAACTGTTCCTTGTTTTGTACATCTTTGTGAATTTTTATTGTGAATGATATAATATTAATAACACAGCGTTGTTGGTAGATGTAATTTGCCAACGATTCGACTACCATGGGTAGTCTTTCTCAAGGCAAGATTTACCATCTTCGTAAACTATATTTTCCAACATTTCTTAACAATACTTCTTGGCCAATAGGAATGACGAGGGAATTAGTTTGTCAGTTAGACGACTAATCATGCTCTATCTATATCGAACTAATCGTTGAAAACCATGAATGCATAGTCAAGCTGCTTCATCCTTGTTGGAAATTATCAACCGCGGCGAAAGTAAAAAATAATCCAAGGACAAACCACTATAGATCGAATTTCGTAGACAATAAGCCACCTGGGCTGATCCTTAACGGTTTATCGAACTTCAAAACATGATATAGTAATCATCGGTTACTGGCTTTGCGGGGCCACTGAAGGACGCACATAGATCCAGCCCTGACGATAACTTCTCTACAGAGACCCTGTGTACAACAGACTTCACGAGTAACCTACAGAATTTGGCTACCTAGTCCAGTATTTTTGGCTTGGCTGAAGACTTCATTAAAACCAAACAGATATGAGTATTGCGTTATGGCTGAAGGAGCTCGGGTTGCAGATAAAAGATTGTCCGGTTTCAGTGAATAAAATGGGGAAAAAGTACAGTCAGTCACCTTGCAACATCCAGTCACAAAATGCCTTCATCAACTGTTCGGAATTTTAGCGCTCTAACAACTCCGGCCCAGATAAAGGGGAATCAAAAAAGTTTACCAGACAAAGAAGACAGTCATTCTCACGACAGCACCTGGGTTAAATTTTAAACGTATCAGTGATATTGCGAAAAGCCCTATAACCTCCAACAAAAATCAAAAGCTTTCATCTACACATGGGCAACTGATACTATGGAATCCTTAACAGATATACCGAGATAATTTTTCTGTATTACGAACAACTGTCCTTTATATTAGGCACTATATCAGTAGGCCCCTTGTTCAAGTCCTGCCTGACCACTGGTAACCTCGTCTTCTTGAAACGACACTATAACCCTGCAAAAAATGAAACCCTTGTAGAAGAGCAGTGTTCTGTATGTCACCAACAATGAACCCAGACAGTACATAAGGAAGGGAAATAAAGAACCGCATAACCTGACCATTTAGCATTTAAAGATACCTAGAAACTACAAGAAGCCAAGCGGATGTGAAACCAGGGGGTTTTTCTCCTCCAGAAACTATTTTTATCCTTTACTGGCATAAAAAACCAAAGAGCATATCACTACAGCCTACGAATCAAAAACAACGGTTCCCGGACGCCTTTAAGCTCGGAACACTTCGTATTATATCAAAATACCGATTAGATCGTTAGAATGCCGTGTATTTTGACCGAATGCAGAGGCTCAGTATGCTGCCTTGTAGATCAGGCACTCAGGCCAAGAGTTCAAGGTCGGGATCCCTAAGAAAACAACCTAATTTGGATTCCGTAGTTTGGTAGTACAAGGTCTACAACGAAACCAAGTTACGAAGAATAACCGAAGGAGAGCAAGAGTAGGAATTTGGAAGAGCTGAAACGTGTGAGGAATCCCAAGCGGTTTCTTTTTCTTCGTTGTCCCTATTTTTTTTGCCGGCATTGAATCAGTATTCTAGCTTCAGCACCACACCACTTAGTGTGACAGATAGGAAGTTGACGAGCAAATGCACTACCGCAGACGAACGAATCACTTGTGCGTAATTATCGGCTGTTATTGCAGAAAAATGAGAACGAGAGTGGAATTTAAGATTCGTTAAGCATATCAATTGAAATAAACAGATAAAATCCGTGATACAGATGTCCAGGTGACTGACCAAAAAAGCTAGGAAACGACAAATGGAGTAAATAAGCAAAAATATGACGGAAAATCGTCCGGAAACAAGCACTTGGTTTGGTACCCAGAATGCTACGCGAGACGAATATTCGTCTTCAAGAATACACTGGTGAGCAAGAAACGAGATCATCTAGTACCTCGCCTTAAAAGTTACGCAAGAACCGCTAACTGGTAATGCGCTTGGGTTCCATTCATTGTCATGGAAGTAACTAAGCTAAAAAAGCTATAAATGACAGAAATACCTACTGACACCAAGAAGATCTACTCCTATTCTCAAATGTACGGGTAATCGTCCTCTTTTCCTTTGTGGCGTTTAATCCAATGGTACTGTCCCAGACATCGACACAAAGTGGCCCTAATGGTTAGGGCATTCGTAGTTTAGTATCTTGGGTATTGTTCGCTGGAACTAATCCAAGCGAACTTCCTGACTCTCACCTTTTCCTACAGCTGCTCATAAAAAGGAACTAAACATTCGTTTATTTGAAGAATTGAAACACCAATCAGCGCATTTTCACTTGCTTCTATCCGAACCGGAAGTCGTTTGTCGGTCTCCTTCACTAAAAAACGTTAGCGCTAAAAATGATTTATCTTCCCTAAGAAGAACGCAGGGTACATAGACGCGTTGCCTGCTGCAAGTACTTTCATTTGTGGTGCGTAAAAAATAACGGCTTTCAAAAGTTCGGACCTAATTTTTTTGTGCAGTCTTATTGCGGTCTACAAAACCCGCTTCCCAGTTAACTCTTTTGCAATCTTGCAGCATAAGGGTAGCAAGAAAGTGAGCGGGTGGTTCATATGTTTATTGCTCGGCGAAAAAAGTTGCAGCACCCAGACCTTTCTCGGCCGAGTATATTCTTTTCCAAATCTTGCTCACATGGGATTTATCTTTTGACTACCTGAGCATTCCAGGCCAGACTTGACGGTTTACCGAACACCTCTTTTCATTCTCTTGGGCCTAACTCTAGCAGTGTTGGCCCGGCTGCCCTGAGTGACGACTTGAACCGTAGCTCTCAGCGGGGGGAGTCGTGCCACCTATCTGAATTCTGGCTCTGCTGCGCCTGTTTTTTTGCTAGCACTGCCTTTTGACATAGTCATTTTTGCTTCTTCCGATTGATTCAGACTGCCGGGTCAATTAGCCTTTCCATTCGCTGTGGTTACATCCTTCTCGCCATTACGTCCTTCTATAATGCATTGATGGATAAAATTCTCCAAGGGACATGAAATATTCGATCCCCGTTATCCAGCGGACAAACATGGGAAAAAGTGGAAAACCTGGGGGACGTCCATTCCCTCTGATTCTGTCGACCGTATTCATGAAACGTTAATGTGTGATACACTCAGAAGGATAAGTAGCGGAAAAGCAGTTTGTGACGGGTTCGAATTTGTTCGGCTGAGGATAAGGAAAGCGCAGGGTTTGTGAGAGTTCTTATCTAATCAACGCGGTTTCACCAAACGTTGCGAGCCTCAAATTACGGTTGTGTAAAGGCATTGGAATGACCGGGTCACTACAAGCCAAAGATTTGTTCATTCGTGAAAGCTGACACCACATTTCTTCCCAAAATTAATCAGGAGTCTGACTGATTAGGAGGATCTAAAAGCCAATTTGAACGAGGTACCGTTTACCTCTGCTAACATGCACGACACGGCAACAATGAGTGAACCGGTAGACAGAATTAAGATAAAAAAGGTTGTCTGAGCAAGAATGGAACTTTAAACCATTCACTGTGTGCATAATGTACAATCAGGCTGTCGTATACTGTGATAAGGAGTTAAGCTAGTAAGGAATGCGCCTAACAAACCAGTCAAATAATTTTCCACAGCAAGCTACACAGCCTTTTTAATAATCAATTTCCAAGTATCACTTAAGCTAGACTGATCCGCATTCAATCATCGTTTTTGTCACGTCCCGTGGGTCACAAGCTTCGGTTTTCTGGGATTTATTTAAACAATTGCTTGAGGCGTCTTGCTTTGGCGAACGCGATTCCCGATGTGGATTTAACTATCCACCGTGAAAAACTTTCGAGGCAGACGATGATCTTTCGTTGATCGACTGCTGCTGATCCGCTGGAAAGAGCGGGCTGTTAAATTGCACATGTTGCGGCGGCAGTCCCTGCAATAACCCGTCCGATACAAGATAGACGGTAAGTCGTAACGAGTATTACTTTGAAAAAGCTTCACTTAATTCAATTTGGAATGAACAATTCAGATACAAAGGAGAGACGCAAACATTACGCTGTCGAGATGTTTGAATGGGACTGACGGGGAGACTGAATGTGTTGGATTAATGAGATGAACTTCAATTTGTTTTCCACCCGGACAATGACAATGGGCTGTTCTACCAAAGACACACGATCGTGTCTGCAGATCTGCAACAGCCGCGGAGGAAATTTGCATTTGATTGGAGCCATGATCATGTCCGTATTGGCATCCTAGAAAGCTAAACGTGGCGAATATCGATATCGAATACCGTCTGCAAGCAGTGGCTTCGGTCAGTTTCGGACAATCTGGGACAGATCGTGCCCACGTCCAAAGTTACCGTTTGTGATAACGCGCCTTATCACACTAGGGTGGATAACTACTCCCAGGGAAGACTGTTGCAAATGCTCTCGTACTCGCCATTGCTCAATCGGATAGAAGAAATTTTGGAGCATTGTGAAGAATCAAGCCAAGAGAGAACTGAGTACCCTTTATTCAAGTCTGCGAGAAGGAGACCCTGCCAATCAGAATGGCGCATGCAATTCCTGGGACGCTAGGTTGCGACAGCAATATCGACCATTTCCGGTGATCTTTGTGAACATTTAGTGAAACATTTCCAGACATTCCTTTTACCTCCTCTCGATGGTGAGGATATGGGGAAGTGATAACATCTGTTCAGACGGGGGACGTTTAAACTGTCCTTTCGAGGGCAACCAAATATTGATTAGCTCGTTATGTTAATTTTCGGTACTTATACATAAAACGTGAGTATATATGAAGGGGGATAGAAATTCAGCATGCGTAAGAAATTCGGTTTAGGGTAAAAGTTCTCGTGAATTCCAATTGTGCCACAGGGAGACTCCGTGGGTAACTGTAACTAACATGGCTTGTTTACCCAGTGGTAGACGGTTCTCCAAAATTGTGTGCACTGTTAACCAATGGCATGATAGGAGGTACTGGGATGATTTCTTTGAGATCAACTAATCCGCTAAGAGACTGTATCAATTCGGCTGTTAACTACCACTTCAGTTTCACTGAATGACCCTGTGGTCATCATTCGAACCAGTTTTCAGTTGCGTCAATTGTACCGTATTTCACCTTATGCTAGAGAACATCATGAATACCCCAGAGCTTTCGAATGATTACATAGTGGTTCTAATGGTCACCTATGCAACTGAATATCGGTGTCTGCTATATAATTCGGGAAAAAATAACCGCTAAATGGACATTTTCACGTGGTGTGAGAGAGAAAACGATGTAAAGATTCAAACGTGAGATTCCGTAGATTAAGACTATTCGGATATTTTCCTGTCCATTCTAAAGTGATACACGTGTACCGAAAGCACGAGCACCATATGGGAGTTACACAACTGACATCTGAGCTGAGTTTGATTCAAACGTTGACCGGAACCGAAACACATTTGCGTCCCTCGAAGTCACAGCACAAAAACACCCACTAGGCTATCGTTAACTGCCGTTATCGGACCAAACGCAACAGAAAAATATTACGGTCATGTGCTTGTAAATGAATGAACCGTGATGATGGTACTAACGACACCCATTCTGTCTGGCCCATAAATAACGCTTTCACAACTAGATATCTGTGGGTTGAATTGGTCCCCGACCTATGAAACTAAAGGAAATAAAAAGCACTAGCCAATTGGATAAACCGAAGAAAGCAACTAGGTAATAGAATGTGATTGGATTCCAACAGAGTTATTCCCTAGGTTCGGTTAACTCATTTGGCCTCCTTTATTTATGCCTATGTATCCTCTTTTTTGTAATTTAGCGATTGCTGAACAAACGTTGTGTGTTAAATGATCGAAATGCAGTTGATAGTCCAAATTGTGAGAGATAACGCCCGGTATTTCAGTTTATGGATTTTGTGCAGCTTAGGTGTCTCGGACAAACATCCAAACTCTTTTCACAAGTAGCGTGAGAAGGCATGTGACCAATCATGGGCTAATGGCTGATGCACTCAATTGGTCAATGAAATGCACCAGGGGTGAACAAGATTTATCACAACCGCCTGTTCGCAAATTAAAACTACAGTTTGTTGCATTCACTTTACAGTTTCTCATTTCAATGTAGTTTTTGCTGAATCCAATCTTCAAATGGTTTAGTTTAATCCCAGCCCGCCCAAACAAGCGAGAAGGATTAAATGGGCCCTGGCTACTCAATGAGTTAACTCATTTCTTTTTTACAATCAAACGATTCATGCGAATCCACAAAGGATGGAAGTGATTAACCGATTTCCCCCGTGCAATAGGCTCATTGTCTATTCTTTGTTTCTCATGCCAAACGCAGCCTCCACTCCCCTCTAAGCGTGTCACAAATCAGGCCACCCTCAATCAGTCAGTAAACTAGATTGAACGGCTGACTTCTTACTTGCCCTCGGGCTTGTTGTGGCTCCAATTTCAAACCGTATGTTATTCAGCTGACACCAAAGCAGCTTGACGGCCAGTCCCGTTCTGCGTATAATCGGGCTTCGCTTCCGCATGACTCATCGCACCGAGGCAAAGTGGCCTTGCACTTATGGCATCTGCACGTAGCCTCCCTTTGCCGTCAGCGAAGGCACACCCGATAGAACTTGGATCCTAGGATGCGAAACAGTTGGCACAGAATTTGCCACACAGACACTACCATGCATGTCCGCGTGGGACATGAGGGAGTAAAAATTAGCGATTGCGATAAAAGATGTACGGTGAGGATATATACGTTTGTGAGTAGTATTAGTACGAAAATAAATGCAAGCTTTCGGTTGAAGATCCATCACGGTTGGTTGCACTATGGGTGTAATACATATGTATACACCTCTCGAGGTTAGTTATTGATCACATATATCACAACCAACTCAACATGCGAACCACTGCGACGAAACGCACACTTCGTTTGGAACGGTTCAACGCATAACCAAGTGCCGCCAACCAGTGGAGTCTTTAGCACCGGATATTCTGTAGATTTCGCAAGTCCGTTAAATTCATGGACTCCGACATGCTAGAGTTACTAATCTCGAGTATTTCTCCCTCAGTAT